>CM031860.1:60206073-60309290 GCA_018697195.1 Certhia americana | reverse complement strand
GGTATTATTAATTGTGTGTCGTTCTATTTTAGCCATTCTCATGTATGTAAGAACTGAAGACATCCACTGCTGGGGACAGCAGAATGGAAATTTCTGCTGGAAAGAGCCATCTGAAGATACAGGTTCTGAGGAGTGTGAGTGCTACCTTTTCCTTTCATTATCTCATTACATCTGAGAATTATCTTCACACAGTTATCTTCAATGCTACAACAATGGGAACTATTAATGCCTGCAACAATAAATACTTTGCAGTTCTTTAATGAGGTTTCTACGAACGTCATTAGTGCAGGGTCACAACTAAACATACGTAAGACTATTTTAAAATACTTTTAATTTCTGTGTCTAATTCTTGAGACAGAGCAGTTTATTTCTGCTTTTTTCTATCTTGGATGTTATATAATTCAAAGACTTTTTTGGATTTTGTCTTTGCAGTGAGGTTGGGACTTTTTTTTCAGTGAGCTTTGAGTGGTGGAAGGAAGCCTGGTTTAACACTTTAGCCAGGGTAAAATATTTTAAAGCAATTTTTTCTTACTCTAGAGACTATGAGCCACTGTTGAGGAGGTGGAACAGGATTTGGGACACTGAAAAGAATCTGTATTACTCTGTATAATTGTATTGTGACTTCCTAGTCCTCAGCACACAAAGTTGGCCAAAGGCTCCTGTTCCTACATTGCTTTTGACCTCCTGTCATCCTTCCTTGTGTAAAACAATGCAACAGTCATGGGAGAAAACTTCTTCAGTTCCTGTGGATCTTCACAGCTTGCTAAAGATTCAGCATTTGCGTGGCTTCTGCTAAAACAATTTCCTTGCAAAAATAATGTAATAGGAATTTAAAAAGTAATCCCTTTATTTCAAGTGGCAGATCTTGGGCTCAGGTAAAAGAAGGTGAGCTGAGGTTTTCATTAGAATTCTCATGTTTTAGGAAATGAGTGAAATGTGTGTTCTGATAGTCTGAAAGGTTAGGGCTGAATGAGAAGATACAGAGGGAGAGGGGAGTGATTTTCAGAGTCGTGCCTGCAGTATTGCTGTGAGCCCACTGCTGGAGCTTGCCTTTGGGCCAGTGAGCAGTGTTTCCACAGCAATTCATGTCACACCAGCAGCACTTTGCTTTTCCTCAAGTAGATGTTTTACAAGCTGAGTTCATGCCCTTGGGGAGAAGTAACAAGTGCGTGTGATTAGGAAGGTGATTTGATAGGATTGAAAAGGAAAATAGCCAGAGTTTTTAAATGGAGGTAAATATTTAGTGCTTGTGTCAGTTGTGCACAGCATTTGATTTCCTTAGTGCATTAGTTCTCCTCCCTCCCTCTCCATTTACATCTCTCTGTCACTTACAGTTTGGTATGATGTGAAGAACCTGATAGAGGTTTAAGAAGTGGAGTCTTTTGCAGACCTTTAATTTGAAGTGTGGTGATGTGAGGGCCAGAAGTGTGTTGATAAAAAGCTGCCTCGTGCAGTCCCTGGAGTTTTGGTCTAGCCTGGATTGTCCATTTGCTTGAGAATATGGCAAGGTTGAATTCAGTTCTCCAGTTTTGAAGTCTGCTTTCTATCTGCAGGAAAAGCCTTGCACGTATTTTTTTCAGGATCCAAGATTTACACCATGGGAGAATAGATCTTATGGAATTATCTTCTTCGTGCCCTTTCACACTTCTCCCATGGTGACCAGGAGCAGAGGAAAGAGCAGCAGACAACTGGGTCCCTCGGGTGAAAAAGGGACAGGTGATACCATAGATCGTCAGTGAAGGATTGAGGAAAGGAGATCTGCCAGGATGGAAAGATCCCAGGATTCTCCTGCCTGTTCCCAGCTATGAACTCTACTTTTCTCACCTCAGAACTCGTATTTTTTTATTTTATTATTGTCTTGTCCCTGTCAGCCAATTTTTTTTCTTTTTCTCCCAAGCAGTTTTAAATACATTGGGATTAAAATACATTTAAATACATTGGGATAATATTCCTAATTTAAGTCAGAGTGCTCAGAGGTGCCAACAGAAAGCAAAGCCATTTTGTGCTGGACATTTTTCTAATGTGTAACAAGAAATAGACCTCACCCCTATGATGTTACAGGGTAAGTCAACTGCTCAGACAAATAATGATTGACAGGCCTTGTCCTATTTTACTGAGTGAGGGAACTTGCCTGAAGTCCCCAAAATAGTTTGTACAGAAACTAGAAACTGAGCCCCTGTGTGTGGAACCTAAGTCCAGGTGCCAAGTTCAAAAGTCTTTCCTTCATTTCCAAAACTTAATAAGAGATATTTTTTTTTCTTAAGAGAAGGGTTGGGTTTTTTATTTCCTCATATAGAATGTAAATATTTTCTTTTTTAATTTCATTATGCTAGTTTGAGGTAGACACACTGTCAAAAATTCAGTATCCTCTTTTGAGTTGGCTTACTATTAGCTACACATCTCTACCTGATAGAGAACAATGACTGTCAGGTTTGCTCCTGCACACAGATGAAAGATCTAATGGTGACTTAGGAAACTTCTCTAACTCGTATGGAGGATACTATGGAAATTTGCCAATCAGACAGGCCTTTAAAGAGTATTTAATCAAGCTAGAATGTCTCAGTGTGAAGAGGGGAATACACAGGATGAAGGTACTTCCACAGACATACCTGGACCAAATATGGAAGTTACAATCTTTTTACAATTTGGAAAGTTCTGCTGCCTAAACTAAACTCTGACTATGATGGATATTTTCCATTTTAATTTGTATTTTAGTTTGGTGGGGGTTTTTTGTCCAAATTCATTTTACATGCAGGGTTTTTTCCATATTTTGTTGTTAAATTTAGGACCAGTAGGGTCTGTTAAGAGTGTACCAGCCCAATGAAGGTGACCCTCTGTTGACCCTCTGCAGCAGCAGTTTAGTCTTAGGATTTAACAGCCTTTACAGCTTTATTACAATGAATGCAATATAATTTCTGTTTCCTAGGAGTTTTGGTTTTTTTGAGAAGTCTTTGAGATTAGAAGCTATGTGCTATAAAATTGTCTGTCCTATGGCTGATAACCATATTGTCACCTTATTGTCACTGAGGTAATGTCCTTAGATGGGGTCTTATATGCTGGCCTTAGGAATGGGATATCAGGACTCAAACATGCCCAGCACAATCTCCTGTCTGTGACTGCCAGTGGACACCCAGGGAAGCATAGTGTGGTATTCCCCTGGCATAAATGCCCAGACTCCAACAGTTTGATCCTTGGGAATTCCCTGAAGCAGAAATACTGTCTGTACAGAATGCAAAGCACTGGTCCCCAACCTGTTCATTAACAACAACACAGAGGAAATATGGGAGATGTGTCTGGGTTTGTGCTGTGTAATTCACTGGCTGTGAGAGCAGCAGTGGACTTCACTCTGCTGTCAGAGTGGGCTGCAGTGGCTGAATATTCCTTTCCATAGCTGCCAGCAGCATTAGAGCTGCAGCTGAGGGTCACCACCTCTCTCAGTTCTGGGTAGCTTGTAGCAAAAGTTGTTCCTTCACCTCCCACTGCAAGCCCTTGAAGGCTATTTTGAACAGTGTGTTTAATGCCTGAGAGACCTTTCTGACCAAACTCTGCTCAAGGGAGGTGGAGAAAAGCTGATCTCCCTGAGGGACCAGGACAGGGTAAAATCTCCTGGGAGGTCTGTGCCCCATACTCACTGTGGAAGTTTTTAGCTTTGCAGCAGAAGGAAGTCATATCAAAGTGTGCAAGAAGTTTTTATGTCCTTGTTCCTATACTCCCATGGCTTGCCCCACATACAATGCTTATTTTCCTCCTGCACAGTATCTTGTATGATGCTTTATCCAGTAGGACTACATAGAATGTGTGTAAATAGGATTTTATATCCACTTCGGGTAGATGACTGCACAGTCTTCAAGAAAGTTCAGAATGAAGGCTGTTTCCTCTGATTAGAACATATTCTAGAGTTATGCTTCTGTGATTCAAACCAAGGGGAGTTTTTTAGGTATGCAGTGTACAGTAATTACGCAAATTGGAATTTTGGCTAGAACAAACTCTTTTGCTTTTTTCGAAAAATTGTAATGAGATTTTTAACGATGATGGATGATCAGCACACTGGTTTTATGTTTTGTCCAAGAGGGATGAATCATAGATGGAAGAGCTGGAAAAGACTTACTGAAGGAGGTCATCTAATCATCCCCAAGAAGACAGGATCATATTAATTTGTGATGGTTAAAGACACTTGAAGAACACTTCAGTACACTTCACTCAGCTATTCTCTTCATGTGCTTCTTCCTTGTGCTTTCAGGTTTTCTTTCAGTTCCATGGCATTTCTGCAAAAGAGGAAAACTCAGCCTAAGGCTTTCTCATGACAGATGCTAAGCAGTGATCAAATCACATGAGCCAGATTCTGCCCACAAGTTTTTGGTAACTGCCAACCAACCAAGAATTTCATAGTTTGAGCATTTTTCAAAGATAACAACCACTGGATCAGTCATTTGCACTGTGCCAGGAAAATACTAAGTTGGTTTTTACTAGTCACAAAGCTGGCATTTTCTCTGCAGGCTTTTTATGATGGTTTAATTTAAGTTTAGGAGGTAGCTCTGTCGTCTCTCTCCTTTAAAAAGTGTGTACATATGGAAATAGCTAAAAGTAAAGCAAATGAGTAAAAAATGACATCTTTTTGTAGGTAGGACTAAGCAGCCTGATTTAAAGGAAACTTTTTTGACAAGATCTTCTAAATATAACCTTTCAGTTAGCTCCTCTGGAAAGTGATGGCAGCTCAGGCTTTTAAAGTTTTGCCTGAAAATAAAAGTCTACAGAAAGCATCCCCAGGATTTTAGGAAATATTTAGAAAGCCATCAACCCAACATCATCCTTTATTTTCAGAGTTTCTATAACTGTTTCCTTTTATACCATTTGGATTAAGGACACTTAAATTGCACCAGGCTAGAGGCTGTGTTGACAATTTGCCAGGCTCTTGAGAACCACATGTAATTTTAAAAACATGGAGAAAATTGCAGCTGGTGCTTATTTGGAACACGGCAGGTTGTTTCACTCAACCCTGCAGAAGTGTTTCTATGCCCACAGAGGGACACATATTTTGACAGAGCTGTGGTTGTGCCAGGCTGTCCTGGGTGTCCTAAAAAAACCACTCTTCCTGTGTCCTGTTTTGTAAGTGGGGATTTCTGAGTAATTTCTGAGCAGGAGACATTGCTTCATGGGATGGTGTTAGGAAAGTTGTCTGAACAGCTGCAGCTGGTGAACTCCGCTCTCGGCAGAGCGGGCAGCGCCGTGTGCTGGGTGCTCATCCAGACCTGTGCCTGGCTCTTACTGAGGGTCCCCAAAATTACCTGCAGCAGCCTCTGAATACATGGAGTGGAGAGCAGCAGAGAATTCAACAACCAAATGGTGCAAACTATTTTTGAAAAAGTAAAGGTAGTTATGTAATTTACAGGTAGAGAGAGATAAGCTCGTCCTTGACTTTCCAGCAAGGCCTGAGCCAAGGCATAGTTAAAAATGTCAACATGTCACTCACTTGGGTTTCTGTGAAATACCTGAAATCACTTAATGTGTTTTTTAAAGCAATAATCATTGGTCAGAAGGACAAAGAATGTCATATGCTGTGCTGATAATTATGTTTGCTAACACAAGGTTTTTCTCCTATGCAGATAGGACTGAAATATTTTGTTCCAGGTAGCCAGAGGAGGGAATTATGCATGTCCCTTACTAAAAGCAAAACCGTGGGCTGTGCTTATCACTCATGTGGCCAGGCAGGTGCCAGGAAGGATGACTGATACCATCACATCTAATGGTTAATTACTGGACAAAAGGATAATAATAACAAAACCTGCAAACCAGACATCAGACTTGTTTGCATAACCATATCACCTTGTGCTTTGTGCTCCTGGTTTGTGTCTCATGGCCTGAATGGAGTCTCTGGGCAATATCTACAGAGTAAATAACAAATAACAAAACCAGCAGTCATTGAAAAGACTGTGGTCTT
Source organism: Certhia americana (assembly GCA_018697195.1). Classification (NCBI taxonomy): domain Eukaryota; kingdom Metazoa; phylum Chordata; class Aves; order Passeriformes; family Certhiidae; genus Certhia; species Certhia americana. The sequence goes on along the minus strand of CM031860.1, from coordinate 60,303,352 downwards.
ATACTGTTAAAATTGACAGGCTGCCCCAAAAAAATCATAAGGAAAATTGTTACTTCTGTGGAATAGTTCATATTATCCAGTTTTCTAGCCTTATCCAGTAGACCCTACCAAAAAAATGGAGGCCTCTTGTCCTATTTCTGAGACATTATAGTGATTTCAATATCTGTCTTCAGCATCTCTCTCACACAGCAAGATCTTCCCGTTGCCAGAGTTGGAACCAGCAACTTTTTCTTTAGGACTTTTCTCATGGATCTCTCAAGATACTTTCTCTGTGTGTTTGCAGTCAGGGATATTGCAAATTCTGGGGCTTACCTCAGGCAATTGACCCTCTACTTCACCAAGGTCTGGAGTGAGTGGCTGGGTATTCCTGGTTGTGCTTGTTGTGGTTGCCTGGAAATCTGAAACTGTGTTAAGATTTTTGCATTTCCAGTGAAGAATCTAGGCGATGTATCATGCCGTGTGGTAGGTGGTGGTCAGTGCAGGTGTGCTTGTGATCTCTCTTGACCTCCAACCACAACATCTACATGTACAGGTTATGGAGGAAAGGCTGATCTGATGCCACGGACTTCTCTGTGGTTGCCTCAAGAGAGGAGCCTTTCAGCTTCTGTGGGCAAGAATTTGTCTGAGTGTAGAACAGCAAAGTCAGGCCCCACTGTCTGCTGCAAAATGCAGTAGCAGCCTTTACAATGTATGAAGAAACTTGATCAGGAGCAATATATTTGTGGTGTAAAAAGGCTGAAGGCAAGTGGGAGATTTCACCAAAAGCTGCAGGAGTGGGATGCTGACTGCCCACATGGTTTCTTTGCTGAAACAGCCTTCTAATAAAAGTGATATCAGCCAAGGCTATGTCCAGAGTGCCAGGTGAGTGCCGCTGTTACCTGGGCATCATTTTCTTTGTGTGAATCTCTGCTGGGACTTTCTTGCAGGGCAAATGAAACCTTAGACCAGCTGCTCAGCTGGAATAAATCAATTTTACTAACAATAGCAGGATTTGGTCCATATGATAATTTTCTGTGCCTGTTTCAGCAAGGAAGGGTGTGGCAATAAAGCTATGTAAGTATAGTGTTTCTGGTGTAGATGAGGCAACAAGAAAGAGGCCGTGCTGAAGACAGGTAGGATTATGTTTGCTAAGTGGATTGAGCCTGTCAGGGAGATCACACCTCCTTTTAGAAGCCTGTGTACATCACTGTCCTGTCTCACAAATGCTTTTCAGATGTCTTTCAAACATGAACAACGTTTTTAAAAGGAAGAAAGGTCAAGCTTTTCTAATATTGTGTCCACCCTTGCTATGTGGTTCTCAGCGTGAAATTTGATTTTGCTGGGTCAATGTCCCACACCTGGACTTTGACTTCCTCTGTTTACTCTTCCTTCACTCATTTTGTCCTGCACTGTCCCCTTGAGTTTGCTAATTACTGATCAACAGATGGACAAAAGAATCAGAAGGCCTTGTTATCAGTTTGTACTCACTTTAATTAAATGCTCTCATCAGACACTCCTGGGGTCTTAATGAGGCAGAGGAAATCAGTGAGTGACAGAGTGAAGTGCTAATTCATAGTGCAGTAATTACAGACAGTGGAAATATCTGAGATCCTCTGGCCTGAATAGGAAAACCAGAAATGGAGCTGGATCTGACCTCCTCTGCTGGGGAAAAAGAAGATGTCTTCAGATTAACAATACATGAAGATTTGTGAAACACTGTCGAACTATTTACTGTGGTTTAGTGCAGAAACAAGCCCTGTCTTGTTTGCTAACTGGGCTTGTTTTCTTTTTTTCTTTCTCCTTTTTTGAGAAGAATCCCACTGTATGCCAGGACTAAGTCTGATTTCACCAGCCTTGTGGGAATACACAATGCATAGTTGAGCCTCTTTGCTACAGCACATATGAAAATACAGGACTAATGCACTGGCTCCCTTCCCTGCCACTAGGATTTTTGCAGAGTAGCATAGGAAGGGATCTTGTTGATGGTGTGAATAAGCTTCTTGCCATTCAGCGCAATTTCTCAGAAGGCAGATTAACCAACCAGCGTCTGAACATGTTTTCAGCACAGGGAGAATGCACCAGGGGGACTGTAAACATTCACATTTGTTCCTCTTCAAAGTGATGGTTCCGCTCTCATTACTTCCCCTCTCTCCTCCACCTGGCCCCAGCCCTACCCTATTTAGACTCATGATTTACTGGGCTTCCTTGAACTCTGACCTGTGTCAATAGGACCATGATGTAAACATCTTCATGTGGCTACAAAGCTGTGACCTGGAGGAGCACTTGGGGGATGAGGGTGGGGCTGGGGGTGAGAGCCATGTCATCTGTATGACCCTATTTTTGGCCCTACAGTCCCTTGCTCTCCAGGGCAGCAAGAGCCAAAGCCTATAGGAATCAAGAGGAGCCTTTCTGTTGGCTTGTATGATCTTGGATCGGGATGTATGTTTGCTGTGCAAACTGGAGAATAGCCCTCATAAACCCCAGCAAGTGAAAGAGGGAGAGTCACCCCCCAGGCACGTGGAGTCCCGCTCCGTGGGTGATCTTTCTTTGGGAATGAAAGCAGATCCTCAGCTCCTTGTGTCGGACGTGCTGCACAACAAAAGAGGAGCTGGCATTGTGAAAGCTAGGCAGAAAACTCTCTGGCTCCAGACACGTAGGCACAGCTCAGGGCCTGGCCCAGGAGAGGAGAATTCGTTGTGTCTTCTTGCTCTCATCAGTGTGGCTGCCAGGATCAAACTTGAGTCCACATGGGAGGATGCAGCACTTTTCTCCAGGGAGTGGGAGTGGAAGAAGAGTGGGTACAGAGACATGTTGTTTTTGTGCAATTTGTAAAGGTTATTGGGAAGCAGTCAAGTGTCAGTCAGTGGTTATGATGTTTCTTCCAACCTGTGTTGTGGACATGCCAGCAGTGCTGCTCACTTTTCCATAGTGTTTAGTTTGAAATCAGATTTCAGCTTGGCTGCAGGACCACTATGACTTTCAATTAATATTTTATATTATTTATTTATGAAGATGAATATTTAAATTATTGTGGGTGCTCTAGGTGCTTACTTTTCCACCTGGAAAATGGTTTCCTTTAGGACTGCATCTGTTCCTGATATGTTTGTATTTGTAACATGGTTTTATCCAAGAGCCATTCATGGAGCCAGTATTACAAATGTGAAATGAGATCTCAGACTGAAAAACTTGGATAACATGGTAGCCGTGGAACACTCAGATACTGTTATTTTTCCCTGAGAAGTCTCTCTGGTGAAAGAAAGTGGAAAATTGAATTTAGTTTTTTCTACTAACCTCAACTTCTACTGAGCTGCTCTATAGAAAAAAATGTCGGCTTAAAACTGAGGTTCTAAAATAAATAACTTCTCTTGGATTTCACTGGAACTTGAAACAGTTGACCTTAATTTCTTGTCCTCACCAACTTCAGCCAGTTGGGAGGGCTCTGCAGACAGTGAGGACCTGACAGAGAGTTTTTTGAGGCACTATGACAACACAAATGTTAATCACCATTTCAGTGAACAGTCTTTGTCATGAAACTGACATCAGCTTTCTTGGAAAGTGCCATAATAATTCAAGACAGTTTTTAGAGTACAGCAAGGATTTACATTCCTCATTGAACACAATTTCAGTTTGTCTGAGGTGGTGGGTGAAGGTTTAGGTCAGTGTCCACAGACAGCTGACAGTATTTGCTGCCCTACCCAGATCAAAGCTGAGGCAGAGGGCTGAGTCTGAATGCATTTGTGTTTTCATATCAGGAAGCTGATAGTGGATCTACAGCTGAATTCAAGTAACCTAAAATACCAGCCTTTGGCTGAACAGTGCTGATGTGATTGCCATTTGATGGGCTACCCCTCATTAGCTGAACTGTGGAAGCTGAAAAGACATTCTTATGATTCCCTGGAATCATAGAATGGTTTGGATTGGGAGGGACCTTAAGACTCTTTTTCCAACCCCCTGCCATGGGCAGGGACACCTTCCACTATCCCAGGTTGTTCCAAGCCCCATCTAACCTGGCCTTGGGCACTTCCAGACACGAGGCAGCCACAGCTTCTCTAGGCACCCTGTGCAGAGCCTCACCACCCTCACAGTCGTTTACATTTTTAATTTTCATTGGGACAGACTGAGTGATTATTTACTATGACAAAGAGGGAGCAGGATAGACAGCAGCTCTGATGATGGTCTGATGTGAAGAGCAGAGGCATTTCAGCCAGGTGTGTGAGTGAGACATGTTCACCCTTCCTTGATGAAAAACCTTCATCAGGTCTGGCAGCATGGCAGAAAGACAGTGGTTTGCACATGCTCCTGGGGAGGAGCAACTGTTTTGGCCAAAGGATGCTGGAATCTGTGCTGACCTAGAGAGGAGACTGCAAATAGCATTATGCTGGTATGCTCAGCATGTAATAATGATTCCTGGGAGTCCTACATCTTATTTGTTGGGTGGGGTTTCCCCTGTCTTTCTACCTATCTCTACAGTGTACATGAACCACAGCTGTTGACAAGGAAAATATGCAGTTGCTCTGCAGCAGCAGGAAGGAAAATAAATCATCCTTCCCCTGCATTTTCTGTTACTATTGACTTGCCAGTGACTATGCTAAGGTTAAAATCACACAGAGCTATATGTGTAAATGACAAGGAATTTGCTCTGAGCTGGACCATGGTGGCACTCATGGCAGATAAATTCTCTATTTGTAGTTGCACTCTCCTTGGAAAATGGCTCAGCTTTATGGTAGAATGGCTGTATTGGTTATTTCATCAAAGTTGCTCACATTTTGTGCCAACACTGAGTCAGGAGAGCATGGCTTTAATGGGAGTTTTGACACAATAGGGTGAGAACTGGGCATTGGAATGACCATCTCAAGCAGAGCTCCAAAGGGGTTAACTGTCCTCTGTGCAACTGAGGGGGGAGTTTTCTTCTCAACATGTTTAATTTTGCTTTTTATGCAAGAGCACTCCCCCTGCCCCTCCTGATTCTCCCAGCAGATGTAGCTGCCCACATTCCCCAAACAATCTTGACAAAGAGTAAAATTTGCCCCATAAGGCATGCATATTTTTGTGAATAGATCAGATGTCACCAAGGGCACAATTTCAGTTTGTCATCTTCCTCTGGCTTACACTGTAGATGTTCCTTCTCATTAGTGGAGTTACATTCATTTACACTAACTGACAGTGTAGCCCTGTGTTTTACATGACTTCTGGGATATATGTATTTTTCTTTTTTGAAGTCTTCTGCCCTCAGGCTCCCGTTCTGCCTGGCAAATGAATGTTTCAGAAAGATATCCAAAGCCAATCTCTGTATCCTGTGGTGAAAACAAGACTGACTGTATTCATTCCTGCTTGTCACTGTCTAAAATATGTCTTCCTGATTAAGTTAGTGGACAAGAGCTAGTCACACACTACAACATGATACAAAGAATATAAAGATGCATCCTCTGCTCTCCATGACCTTTCTTCCTTCATGATCAAATTTTTTAGGTTTTTATTGTTGTTGTTGTTGAATACCTTCTGCCTTGAGAACTTTTCTTGCTTTGGCTGATCCTGCTGACTTCTGTGTGAGCAGATCAGACATGAGCAAGGACAGAATTCCAGTCCCTCTTGCACAGACAGCACATATTTCTGGTCTGCTGTAACTGTTTATATCAAAGTAAGCACACAGAGGACACGTATAAAATCTGGATCCAGCGTACTACACATTGTACAGAAAATTTGATTTTATTGGCCTACACTGTCTTTTATTTGCCTGCTAAGCCTTTAAAATCAAATAACTTCACAGATTTCAAATCATACACTCTCCACTCTCCAGCTGGAAGATTGAAACAGGATTATAGGCTAATCTCATATGTCATCACAATTGCTACCTCTGCTTCACTAGTTCCTTTTGTTTGAAAAATAGTGAAATATTACGGATTGGGGTTTTTTGTTTGTTTGTTTTGAGTATTTGGTTTTTTTAAAAGAATATAGCGTTAAACATTGCTACCTGCAGAGGTTAATGAAAAATGACAAGTTTAGGAATCCACAGAAGATTTCCTGGAAAGAACAGTCAGCTTCTTTGGTCCCATATTAGAGGTCTACATCTATGTATGTGCCCAGGAAAAGGCTGGAAAATTCTTTACTCAAGGTCATGAAGATGCTTCTGAATGATGTAGCAAATGCTCCTTTGCCATTTGTTAACTCCCACCACCAGCCACTGCCTGATATTTTGCCTCGTTCACCAAGACTGCAGAGACACCAATTTTATGTGCTGCTTATGCAGTATTACCTTTTAAGGAGGATTAACTCACTTCTCAGCCTTCTTTCTGACTATCAGGATATATTGAGTACTTTAACATTTACAAGTGTTTCCTCCTATTCTCTTAATTGTTTTTGGCTTAGTCCTAATTTTTTTTTTTTTGTCTCATTTTTCTCATTTAATTTTTGAGCCATGACATCAAGTCTGGACCCAGATGCTGTCTCAGATACTATTGTGTAGACTGCCAGATCGCCTGTCCACTTCTGTGTAGGATTCTCCTCGTGTCCAAAAAAATGCATTAATCAGTTTTGCCACATATTTTGCCTGATAATTAAAGTTGAGCTGGTCAGCCTGCAGCCTCTACTTTTGAGCTCTGAGTCTCACAGCCTGAAGCTTTGCTCTCTTCCAGACTCACACACATGTGCTCTGCATCATCTTGCTGAATGGTTCACTATTCACTATAATACCTGTTCACTGACTGATGCAGTTTATGCTCTGTCATCTCTCTCCTCAGGCTATACATTCTCCACAGTTGTTTTTGCTTCTGTCTTTTCTGTGCTGCCACTGATGGTTTTTCCTTCCCCACACAGCAACAGGTTTATCCTGAACTGGAAATGGATTTTTAACTGCTGCTTTATTGATTTTGGCTTGATGAGTCTCTGGTGTTTCACTCCTTTAACTTGACTTTTTATGCAGGCTGTTTTTTTTAAAGACTAATGACATTCTTCATCATTAATCTTCTCCTTGTTTTTCAGGGAACCTGCACATATATATATATATGTGTGTGTGAGTGTATATATTTTATTTTAATGTTTTAGTATTACTTTCACACATCATTTCAGCCAAGGCAATTTTTTGCCATCAGGAAGGTCAGGCAGCATGGGGTGCCCAAGGAAATTATTCTAGTAATCATTGGAGATTTTTTTTTTTTAAACAAACAAAACCTCCCCAAAATTAAATCCTCACATATTATTACTAGAAGTTTAAAGAGCAATCATTGTCTTTGTTAATGGCAGTGGATAAATTGCAAGTGAAAGTAGATGCTCTTCAAAAGTCCTCAGGGTTGTCCCATCCTTAGCTCATTGGACTGAGTTTTCTGTAGATAAAAGTTGCAAGTCTTTCTTCTTCCTTCACAAGGTCTGGAAATGTTTATCTTGTCCTGTATTTTGCAGTGCACTGTGGCAAGGCATTTACTGTCCCTGCACCCTTCCAGGCACGCCTTTCTCTATGGAGGATGGCAGATGTTCAGTTCAGGAAATCCTATGGAGAATGGAACTGCTGACAACCCAAAAATTATCCAACACAAGTCTTCTGCAACTTCCTGTTTCTGCTGCCTCATCAGCTATAGAAATGGAGTCTGCACTTAAATGTGAAAGTCACTTTAGGTTCTTCATTTGTGAAGTGTCACACTTTTGGTTTGTCTGCTCTGTACTAGAAACTAGGATGCCATAGACTAGACAGTCAAGCTGGCAAGGTAAATTTGTTTTCTTTTCTACAAGAATACAAATTTCAATGCTAATTAACCTCCTCAAGTTTGTGAAAAATGCTGGATTAGTACGCCTTCTCCTTTATTTCCCTAGTCATGCAGTTGCAGAGGACAACAGAGCACTCACAAGTCTCAAAAGCATCATTCATAGTGCACACTGTTCTTATTTTCTCTGAAGTTTAACATGCATCAAAAAATTCAGGCTTTTTGCATTTTGTTATAAAGCCATGGAGGTAGAGTTAGCTTCCCCTGAAATTTGTTTTCTCATCTAAAGCAGACATACATACACTTTTAGCTTGAGTGCACCTGTGTGTGGCATCCTTGGTTTTGATGTAGTGAAGAAAAAACAAGTTCTTAGCCTTCTCTAATGAGGAAGCTGACCAAGGTGTGCCTGTGGTTTTATTCAGTGTGCTGTGTAAAAGGATGAAAGGGACCATAAAAGAGGAGAGTTTTTTTGGAACCATGGTCCAGTTGTTCGGCCAATGGGGCATGCTGTATTTTCCATTTCTCACATTGCTAGTAGGCACATGAGTAATCGCGTGGTAAGGGAAAGAAAAGAAGGGACCGAAAAGAGCGCAGAGGGTGAGCGTGTCAGGCTTTAATGAATGCCCCAGCCCAGGTGCTTGTTTCCAGCAAAGTGTCCGTATGTCACTTATTATTTAGAGTCTCTAACACTTGCTCAAGGTGCCAGAAAATAAAAACAGATGCTGACACGTAGCGGGCACAAAGCGCGGCTGTGGCAGCGCAGATGGAGGTTGGATTTCACGCCCCGGCGTTCGCCAACATGGCGCGAGGGGGATCGCTTTCACAGGGGCCGACCGGGCCGCGCTCCAAATGAGGCGTTCCACATGATTTCACATCAAACAATCACTGCAGTGACACGTTTGTTGTTTCCACTCGTGCGATAACACAGCAATGTGCTGCTGCATTCATGGAGGGTTTATCGATCGGGCTGTTTTCCTAATGTGCTTTAAGCTGCGGAATTACAAAGCCTGGATGGCGTGTTAGCGTGTTTCATTGGCTTGGGGAGGCACACGGGAGCCATTCATCCTCATCAGTTACTGTCAAATACTTTCCCCCAGGCCCAGAAAATAACTTATCTTGCCTGGAGGAGTAGGTGTGTGCCATGAGAATGAAGCCCAGCATAAAAGATATTCCTTATTCCCTTGTCTGTGGATTGCTTGCCACAGAAGACTTACTTAATGGTGTGTGGGTAAAGTACAAGAAATCAATGTGAGTCGTCTCTTCTGTGTATTTTCATAGCAAATTTGGCATTTGAGCCATGTTTAGTAAAGTTTTGCCAGGGGTAGTAAGCCTTGCCAGCTTCTTTTGTGATCCAAGGACAAGTTCTTTATCTGGCAATGCAAGAAACTTCATGAAAGTAAAATTGACTTATGGCTTGGAGATGAAAGAAATATGCCACAAGAAACCAAAAAAGCTGTTGCAAAACAAGGCAGTGGGAGTGTATTTTTTCTAGTATTTAATTATATTGGCGAGAAGGCAACATCTAAGAGCCAGAGCTCAAAGCAGGACCCAGTGTCCAGTGAACAGAAAGATGATTTTTTCCTTAACCAACAAAGTTTATGAAACCCATTTGGAAACTTTTCCCAGCAACATTTTCTGATGGAAAAATGGAATTTCCAAAACATTATAAATACAATAATTCAGAAAGTCTCTAATTAACCTAAAAATATTGTGAAAATCCCATCAAAATTTTGAGTATGCATAATTCAAAAGATATGTTCTTTTGCTGAATCTGACTCAACTCACTGTGTTCTGAGTCAGCATAGTAAGGTATTAAGTTGCTTCCACTAATGCAGCAAGAACCTTCAGATGTTGAAATTAAGTTTTTCTCTACTCTTCATTTTGTTCAATTCTCAAATATCTCTCAAGATCTTCATTTTAATTGCTCTTGCACACTTTTAACCTACATCTTTGTAAAGTTACTAGGCTATAACTGTACAGTTACTTATTTCAAGACATTTTGTGTGTTTCCTCCCTACATTTTTCCATTTTCCTTGTTTAGTTCAATGAACCTAAAAGTTTGTATAGTGCTTGCATCAAATATGACACACAAGTACTGATAGAGAGCCATTTAGCCTGAAGGAAGGGCTTTGATAGAATTTATAGTTCAGGGGAGGAAGGGGTTCCTAATTTCTCTGCTGCAGTGTACCCTATTAATTTGTCACTGTAAACTGGCCTTAATTCTGCTGAATCCATGTGTTTGCACAACCTGAGATTTTTTAGATCCTGACTTTTGGCCTGAGCCAATCTTTGAGTAAGTCTGCAATATATGGAAATGGCAGTATAATATATTTATTATATTATTAATATAATATATTAATATATTAATCATATAAATATACTATATTATTAAATATAATCTATTTATTTATTATTTATTATTATTTATTATATATAAGGGCCATTCTTATTTTCCAGGTTTAAGTTGACTGTCTTTGGTGAAGAGGGAATAAGGTCTTTAAGATATGGAACAGATTTTTTTTTAGATAAATACCTGGAGATTTGGAGGATTATGCAGCATTTATAAGTGATAACACTGCTGTGATCAAACAGTTGCGGTTTTGTGTTTAAACAATCCCCTTTCTTTGTGATCTTGTGCTGTGGGTGTGGCACTGAAAAGGGGGATTTGACAGTAAAATCCATCTCCAAAGGGAGACCTGTCTTCTAAGGCAAGAGTTGTAAGCAGAGCAAGTAAGGGCAGTGATTAGAATCTCTCACACTGCTGTGATGGCAGAGAGGGGTAGTGTTACACCAGGGGAGAGCTCATGAATTACTTGTGCAGCAGATGAGAGAAACCTCACCCCTTCTACCAGCAAAGAAGGCAAATATTTAATCTGTGCCTCCAGAGAAGTGATTCTTTTTCTGCTGTTACTGTGGAAGCAACCAAGTTACTACAATTTCTTTTGATGCAGAAAGACTATTATAATCGGAGTTTTCACTGAACAGATTCCTTTTGCCTTCATTACAATGAGCAGCAGCTTTAAAGGGAACTTTGCCAGCTCTGCTGTTTTATAGCCTTGAGATCTCTGCAGTGGATGAAGTGACCACGTTTCATGCCTTCATCTGCTGGATGGTTAGAGGTAGAGCCAGCACCCTTGTGCACCACAGCCTTGTCCCTTTGCTGGGGCTGGAGTGTGGACTTGGAGGCCATGGAAAAAGGAGCTCTTGGTCATCCCCAATGGGTCACATCCTGCCTGCAGGGCAGACCCTCGTCAGGCGTCTGTCTGTCTGCAGCTAAAGATGACTCCCATCCAAAGGGGAGAAGCCAAGCCAAGGCAAAAGTCCTGGAATAACCAGCGAAGAGCATCTGCCAGGCCTGGCTGTAGCTGTGTGCTGGAAAAGCCTCGTCTGCATGGGGAGTGGCACACGTTCAGCAGATGACAGCCAGCACTTGGCTGGGCCCCACCAGCCCTGACCTTTGTGGCAGGTGGGAGGGCAGGCCAGTGTTTACCTTGGCCAGTCTAGGCAGGGTTTATTCCTCATGGAAATGGAAAGAAGCTCTTGAGTACTCCCTTCCCACAGCTCTTAGTGTATTGGTAGGGTACACTGCATGTCAGGATCTGACCCACTAATTGTGCCCCATGGCTGCAAGTGGTGACAGGTCTTGCTGCTGATGTCACCTATCTCATTGGAAAAATCCTTAGTGTGGGGTAGCCTGTGTGCATTACTCATTTCCCAGCAAAGTCTTACTTGGTTGAAAAACACAGCATGAACATGCCAGCTTTTGGAGCACCTGTACTGAGGGAAAATTTTGTCAAATGAAACCATTGTATATAAATACACACACCATTCTATATACACCTTTTTTATATATATATATATATATATATATATATATATATATATATATATATATATATAAATGATGTTAAATAGTGCTAAACTAGACATATTTTGTTTTCTTTTTTTTGCCCTCTACAATTAAGATAACTTGCTGGGGTCTGGGCTTCCTTCATGAATGCAGGGCAGCCCTTGTGGGAGAAGGTTACCTTTATCACACTTTTAAAAGTATAATTTTTTGAAATACTTTCTTGTAGACTAATTGGGATTATACTGAGGCAAAGGTGCAATTCTGAAATGTATATTTATGTAGATATTGTACAGTAAAGCTCCAAGGCTTTACTGTATGGAGCTTTGCATTCTCAAGAGAGATTGGAAATCCTGCGTTGCTCTGGTTGGAAGATGCTGGAATAGAAAGAGGTCAGCATGTGGTTGAACTGACAACTGGTACCCCAAATCTGAACTACTGTAAAATATTTACTTTGATTTAACATTTGGCCCACTCATTAGGGTTTTTTTGCTCCTAGTTGAAATCTATATCAGTAAACCTTATATATATTCGAGTGGCAGATTTTCCCCTTCACTCTTGAAAGACAAAGGTCATAAGGAACTTTTTCCTTGTGATCATAAGCCAGGTCCTGATCTTATTTCCACAGCTAAATATCTGGAATAACATAATGTGTTTAATAGATTTGCTTCAGATCTTTGGCCATGTGAGTGATACCGTGAAGGACTCTCCCATCTCATCTAGTGCACATTGCACTGACCCACTGAGTCAAATTACAGGCACATCAAGGAAAATGTGGTTTCAAAAATGTGTGTGCAAATCACACACTGGTTCAGCACGGTGGGTGCAGCATGTGGCTTGCTGCAGTTTATTGTCAGAGTGTTTCATTAATTAGAGCCAACAGCAGAAGTTGATGCTTGGACATCACCCAGTAAAGAAACTCTATCCTCTGCAGAAGGCACAGGGAGTCCTTGGGAAGACTGCAGGGATAAATATATGCACATTTGCCCATCCTGATACAGTAGCTCTCATCTCCCAAGCTTTCATCTGACTTCTGCTCTGTAAATACCTCTGGTCACACAAGGGAAAGGCTATACCCAGTAAAATGGGAAGCCAGTGCCTTTGCCCTCTTCAGTTCACGCTTATGTGTGTTGTCTGTCACCTTGTAGCTAGAGATACACTGATAAACTAGTAGCTGCTGGTAGTTATCAGGAATTTAATTGAGGACCATTTAACATGAGGGTGACCTTGTGAATGAAATTCTGAATGAAATAGTTTCTTAGACACTCACCACACACTAAATAGTGCTGCAGTGCTCTCTGTTCTCCCTTGCTGTGCTGCAGTCACTATTCCAAGTGCTCAACAGTACAGGTGATCATCCTTCAAATGTTGTACATTGTTTTATCAACACTCGAGGAGAAAAGTGTTGATTCCTGGGGCCAGGAACCAGAGGAATACATGGAGAGTTCTGCACACACACCAAGCTCTATGAAAGGGCAGAGAAGGTCAGTAAGACCTGTCAGACCTGCTTCAGTCCTACCTGGTCAGAGATGTAAGTGGTCTAAAAAAACACAAAACAAAACACAAAAAAAACCCCAAACCACAACAAAGCAAACAGGGTTTTGTTTTTCCTTCTAGAACAGGCATAGACCACAATGAATTTTTTCCAGTCTTCTGTAAACCCATTAGAAGACTGCTATTTTCATGAGGATTTCCCTGTTCTCTGAAGCCTGACTCTCAGATACTACATTTTGACTCAGATCTGCTGGTGCCAGCACAGCTGCACTGATTCACAACAGTAACATGATCTAGTTACTTTTTCTAGTAACACATTCACAAAACCTTTCGATCTGCTTTCTCCAACACTGGCAAGGCAGAGTACACACAGGCAGATTAAATCTTCATGAAGCCTGGACCCTTCCCATTTCAAGGATGCCTACATTTTGGTGACTGTCGCTACAGGTTTTTACTCTACCATCAAGTCCATAATCCCAAACAAAGCTCTCCAGTTAAGATGTTAGCAATTTCTAATCTGCTACATCACCATCTGCTGCTTTGCTCTTAGTTCAGTGCTGCCTGAGTCTGGGCACCCAGCTATAACATGCACTTGCTGATACCTAATAAATGCTAAGAGGAATAGTTTACTGTTTTGCATTTTCCACTGTTTCTTCCCCTTCTTACCTCTATTCTTTTGCCTTATTTCACATTATTTGGTATGGTGTCTGGTTTCTAGTACCATATTAGCAATGTAGGAAAAATGAACATAATTGCAAAAATACCACACAAAAGACTCATATGTTGCTTTCATTGCTTAATCCGCTTGCTGGGAATAATTGAACGGGATTCCTTTTGTTTTGTAGCTGCTTGATTTTCTGAGTAGAAGTCCCCTCCTCCTATGCTTGACCCTGCAAGTATTAATGGGCAGACAGGCTTGAGAGAAATAAGAACAGAATCCAGCCCTTTGAAAGTGAGCCTGCTCCAGGGAGTCAGAAATGCGTGGTTGAAAGTACTACTGCTTGTCGTTTCTCATAGCCCGTGTGCTTTGGAGACATTGGCAAAGATTCACCTGGACTGGGGTGTGAATTCAGCTGCAAGCTGGTGATGATAAGCTCCGTGCTACTGGAGTAACACAGATATCAGGGGGGTTCTGCCACTGGAATGGGGAGACCCTCTCCTAGGAGAGCCATAATTCAGTGTTGTTGTAATGGGAAAGGCCCTTACAAGAGACTTCTTGTGTCAAAAATGCATTTCTCTGGTTCTGTGTAGCTGTTACTAGTCCAGTTTAAAGCCTCATTCATCCAAATGTGTGTCATCACCCCTGTTTTAGATAAATGTGATGGTTCAAGGTGGGCTCAAAGCCACTGAGCTACTTTGCACACTAGCTGGTTTCAGCTTCTCTCTGCTCTGCAGTACACGGTGATGTGGAATTGCCTTGCACATCTTTGAAGGTGTTACTGGTCCTGCTTGTACTGTCCTTGATCACTTCTGCATTTTTGGGGTTTGTCCAGAATACAGGCAGAAGTGTAGCTGCAGGAGAGCAGAGTAGGACCAAGAGCCACAGGGACAAATTCATCTGTGTGTTCCCGGACAGGCTCTGGGCTGCTGGTGACATTTCCAAAGCTCTGGGTATCTACACAGGGGCCTGTCAGGAAACTGCTGTTACTGTTTCTGGTATGGTTTGTGATAGGAAAGGAAACACTGAATGTGTGCATCTAGTGTGGTCTTGTATGTTATGACTGAGAGGTTGTTTTGCCATGTGAACAGCAGTGGTGAGACAGAGGAATGTTAAACACAACCAAGGGCCCATGCATTAAAAAGCACATTGATATATCATGGGGATTATAACAAAAAGTCACTAATATGTTGACAAGATGAAGATAGGGCCTTGAAGGAAGAGATTTAAAGACCTTCAGCTGTAAACCTTATCAACAGGAGAATTGAGAGGTGACTTAATTGCAGTCTGCAAGTACTTCATGGGCGGAAGATACAGGATATTAAATAGCTCTTTAATTTGGGAAAAGAAAGGCATAAACTGATAGTAGAGCTAAAAGGTGAAACTGGACAAAAGCAAGGTAGAATCTAGACAGGCAGTGGAGGTGAAAAGCCTCTGGGAGAAATTGCTGAGGGAAAGCATGGATTTTCCATCTTTTGATGTCTTCAGCTTATTTCTGGAAGCTTTCCTGGAAAATGCTTTTGCCAAATACAGCAGCACTGACTAGATGGGAGTTCAGATTATATGTTCAAACAGTCCCTACTTGTTCAAAGCCCATACATCTTCTTGTCACACAGGAGTGTGAGAAGGAGGACATGGCTCTGGAGAGAGGCTTGGCAGACCTGGCACATTCCTGGGTCTAATACTGGTGTGTGGTGTAAACCAGCACAAAACAACCTTGAATGGTCATCTAAACTACATCCAACACAAAAGATTCATACTATATTTGGAAGGTGAGGCACTAAAATAAATGGCCTGGTTTCATTGTTGTTTAGCAGAAGTGAGCACTGCAAGCATTTTATTATCTGGAATATGGATAATTATTTAAGTACCAAAACAAAACAGATGCTCAAGGATTCTGTAGGCAATTAGACATCTTCCTGTTCCTACATGGAACTGGCAATATTTGGGCTCACCCCATGCATTGTGAAGTCATAAACACTAAAAGCCATGCCTATTTTATCATTTGGGAAGGAAACTAAAAGCTGTTCCTTGCAGAAAGTTGTCCCTACAAGACTCGGCACAGGCTGTGGCAGCTTTATTGTGCAGCCATGTAACATTCCTACCAGTAATGTATGCGTGTGTAGAGAGAAGGAGGGCAGGCAGTAATTGTTTCACTGACAGAAAAGATATAGACAGATGCACAGAAGCATTCTGGAACAAAAATGGGGCTGCATCCACTGAAACAACAGATGCTGCCTTGTGAAAATATTTTTTCCATTATAGCTCCAGTGTCATCTCCCACTTATCTCTCTCAGAAGTGCAGAAGGAGCTCATTTCAAGGGTACCTATTCTTGCCAGTGGCATTCCTCCTGCCTCACAGCCTCAAAAAAGGGAATGGGTTTTTAACAAGCATCGTGGTGGGGGGACCATTTGTCTGCGATTAGGCCCGAGAAAGGAAAGAAACTTTTGTCCAAGTGAAAGGGAAGCTTGTAGTTCATTAAGCGGTGGAGGGATTAGCCATGTCGAGAGCTCTGTCTCAAAAAGCACTGGAGAGGGCCCGGGGAGGGGAGGGCTCCTTGTAAGAACTTTCTTCCTTTTCTCTTCTATTCTGTGGGTCTTTAATGGCTTCCCCGCGGTGGGGCACGGCGTAAGTAGGGGATCCTGGTCTTATTAGTGGGCTTTGGGTCCCCCCACCTCCTCCAGCCCAGCATCTCTTTATCATTCTGCCAGTTCATTACAAGCCCCAGCCAAGACTTCACTGGCTTGGGACTAGGCTAAAGAGAGAGAAAGAAAAGGGATGGGGGGAGGGAAGAGGACGCAAAGCAATTAATTTGGGAGCTTTCAGGCCTGAGAATGTAGGCCACTCTAGAAGAAACAGTCCCCCCAAAGAAAAGAGAAAAAACTGAACCTTTAACAATGTTTTCTTTCAAGGTTTTGGCTACTGTTGCATAAAACCCTCCAGTGCTTTGATATTTTTCCACTTCTAATTTGCTTGCACCAAGGAGTTTCTCGGCAGAAATGTTTCCTTTCGGTAGGAGCTTTCAGATTTACCCTTGATTCCCAAATGCTTCTACATTGAAGGCAGAAAGGCTTTCGGGTTTGGTTTTTGTGTTTTGGGGTTTTTTTATCACTAGTCCCTTGGGGCCAAAATGTGAAATTTGTGTGCAGGTAAATTCCCTCTGTCCTTGCTGGGAACCTCAGATGAGTGCTAGCCACTATAACAAGCAAGTCTAGGCTCCATGATTTGCCTCCTCCTGTTCCTATGGAAAATTCCTTTTGCAGTCAAAACAGTTCTTGTTCTTTTAGGTGGATATGATCAAATGCAGAATTACTGCAGGTCTCACTGACATAAAGGGCCATCCAGGGAGCCCACTTTGCCTCCCTTGCCTGGAAATTCTGGAAAGGATATTCTGGCATAAATTCATTGTTAAACATAATTCTGGAGTGGAAACCCCTCTTTCCAGAGGTCTGAGCTCACCAGTTATTCCTCATCTGGACTGAGAGCTTGTGAATAAGAATATTGCCACGGGACTGACAGCAAAACAGTTTTTCCAGAATCAACTCCAAGCACAGATGCTCTCAGAGCTATTTCCTCTGGAGCAGTGGGAGTTTTGGTGGGCCTGGAGGTCCGGTCTCACTGCCTCACCATGCCAGCCAGCACACAGAAAGGTATCTGAATCATTTAGCTTAATGAGAGAGCAACAAATGAGTAATACAAAAAAATTCAAGTTAGAATTTCCAACTGTTTTTTTTTCACCTGTGCATACCCACTTGTGATTTCCTAGCCAGTAAAGGCACACTTCTGTGAGTAAGGGGATTTTTGTGCACCTTTTTATGGGTAAGGGGATTTACAACTGACCATTAGGCAGTTTAGGCATTTTTCAAGAATATTTGGCTAGATGGAGGTGTGTTGAAGTTGAGGGAGAGATAAGATGAGATGAGGCCATGTTACCTCTCCTGTAAACTCAGCCATGTGTTTCTCTGAGCTTGCATTTCTGCCCTAACTGCATTCACCACATCACTGAAATACTCAGCATAAGTTGTGTTTCCACTCGAGGTGAGCCACAGCTAAACCACTCACATGACAGTTTGACTAAAGAAGTCTGATTTGTTGCTGTGTTGGCTCCTAGCTTTGGGTGCCAGTGTGTTTGCTCCAGGCTGTTTGGCTTCCTCAAAAGGCACCTTCCCATTTGCTGGTGATCTTACACAGCGTAGAAGAACAGCATTCACAATTCAGTACAAGAGCTCTCTGTTACTAGAAGTCACAATTCAAATATTTATTCTAGAAAAGTCCCATGGTAACACTGACATTTGATTGCTGACAAATGCAAAGCTGTGTCTGAGCCAGGAGGGACGCAAACGTAGGGTGGGAAAGGGAACCTGCATTGAGTTTAAACCTATAAAGTGGGATGATTCTGGGATGATCATGAGATCATTATGAGTCAGGTGAGAGAAAGCCTGGAAATGTTGGGACCTTTGCCACACCACTGGCATCCCATTCTGTCAAGCATGAGCAGCTCTTCATCATACCTGTAAGGATGCAGAAAGACAAAGTTGCCTTAAGAGACTGATGAACTGATTTGCTCCTACTTCATGCTGCCTTTCTTGCTTTGCCACAGGGCGTCTGGGGTGTCCTGGCCTTGGAACAGCCCTGGGGCTCTGCATCTTTGGGAAATGACCTTTTCCAGTGCTGCCAAGGGCAGCGAAAATGACTTGCTTTGCCATGACCTGTGGTTAGAAATGTGGGTTCCAAATTCTTTGCTCAAGCATTTGTTTAGCAACTGGGTCACCATTTCTATCAGAGGGCAGGATTTGGGCACATAAATTAAATGGATTATCAGGAATGCTATCTTCACTTATTTTTTTGATTTCCCTTTTTGCTTCCTTTTTGGCCTAGGTTAATTCAGAGCTCTTATGTGGTCCCCCTGGAATGACTGGAGAGTATTACCCAATATTTTCCAAACTGTTTTCCAGCAAAGGCTGTTAGTGCAAGGCACTATAAAGATCAGCACAAGGTTCATACTGGCAATCAGCAGCTCTGACTTCCAGTATCTTACCGCAGGGTGAGCCATAAAACAGGGGGTGGTGTGTAAATTGAAAATAAAGTTGAGGTGGGTAAGAGCTACAAGGCAACATCTGCCTTTCCCATCAGTGCAAAGGCAGAGCAGTTACACTTTTTATTTTTAGCAACTTTATTTGCAAACATGTGATATTCCACTGAATGAGAGGTGGTCAGTTAAATGGATGTTTTGGCAAGTTACTTTCCTCCTGGAGCATAGCCCTGATGGAGAGAGGCTGAGCCCACATCCCATCACAGGCTGTGCCTCCCATGGGGTTCTCAGACTTGTATTTTGATTCATAGCCTGTGGGGAGAAAAGCTGGGTTTTAATTATGGATGGAGCCAATCAGTCAGATAAAATGACAACACACTCAGGTTTTTAGCACAGAACTAATACTGCATTTTTTTCAGTGATTACAACCCAAATCCTCCCATTTCTCTTCTCCCCACCCCCATATGTGTATTCTTCAGTATTTCTGGGGCTTGGTCTGGTTCAAAAGCAAAAATGCTGAGTGGTAATAAAAATCAAGGTTAATGTACCATAATATTGAGTCAAGTGACTTGTAAAAATTCTTGCTTTAGTTTCTCTTAGTTCACAGACACAAGGTTCAGAACTTTTTCCAGCAAGATTTGCTATTGCAACATGCTCTTATTATGACAGCTTTTATATTTAGAAATGTTGAGAATCTCTTTGGAAACTATTTATAGGTTTGCTGCTCAAGTAAGCTGGAGCTTTTTATTTTTGTTTAATTATTGCATGCATAACTTTGCTTTAGTGTTGTTTTTGCTTAATGACATGGAATATATATATTTTCTTTTTTAGTGCAACTCAAGCATACAAGCCTTTCCTTTGCTGATGTCTATAATGGAAAAGCTTGGGGCCAGAAGTGAGTGATTCTCAAGTGAATTTAGACTCAGCTAAGGCATGATTTAACTGTGGTAGTTAATTGGGATAAATTCACATGGGTAGACACCCAGATTAAATTGTCAGATGCCCTGGGTGAGTACTTAATTGTCAGGGTTTTATGCAAACCGTAAAGAGGCTGTTAGTTTAAGTGTTGAAGCTGACTCCCTGCAGAGGGGAATGCTTTGCTCCATCATTTTTCTGATCATCTGTCCCCATCCTTCTGTTCTTTTTGGGTAAGTCTTCCCCATGCATCCTGGCTGCTGAATAGAAAATCAGGGGAAATCACCTTGTCTATTTTTGTATCACTTATTACCTAGAAAGTAACTTCCATCATCATTTCAAATTATGCAATTACCCTCTTTTTCCCTCACTAAAATCTCAATATTTACAAGGCTCATTACCACACTTTATAGGCTAGTTTAGGAAAATATCAGCACGCTTGTGATTTTCTGAGGATTCCACGGTGGAGAAATTGGATAGATTTGTGTCCAAGTCAGAATGACAGGGGCTGAAATGCATGGAAACATTTTAACCTAGTATGCTAATGGTCTTTCCTGTCTCGGAAATGCCCATTCTCCACTCAGGCAAAAGAAATTAAATGCAAAAAAAAAGTTATGAATAACATCTAATCAAAAAGCCATCCCTGTTTTCATATCTTAGAGCAGAAATTAACCATGACAGCTGCTCCTGGAAGGTTATTTGTCCATGCTATTATGCAGAATTTTGAAAATTGCCATTTTTTCCTCACAGACTGTTATCGGGAACAGTTATGTGTTTTGCCTAAAGACTATTACTTCCATTGTTTTTGAACTTTACACCAGACATAGTCTATCACAAAAATAATCACTTGTCTTGTGACAAAACAAACCATTCCATTTCTTTCTTTTTTCCAAGGCATCTCATTATCAAGTTTGGAAGGAAGTTGAATTTATAAAAAGATAAGTCATGTAAATAAGCTGGAAGAAATCTAATCAAAGTCCTTTGTCTTCTTTGGCAAGCACAGCTCCATTAAACTGTGATTTTCCTTTGAAGCTTCAATTACCTGACTTACCAGAGCTGGAGCAGGGGAGAAATGGCTAATATTTCTGAACAATGTGCATGTGTGTATGTGAGGGGGAGTTATTAACTTTTGCGGGGGCAAGGGAAAAAAAAAAAAAGGTCTAAATAAGTTTACAGATTGCAGCTTTATGGTTTTGGCCAGCTGCTTGGAATCACAGGATGAAATTTATCCCTGATGTGTCCCCACTGTCAGCAAGTGGAGGAGCAGGGCCAGTAAATGCTGTCTCTCCAATACCCTGTCCCCTTCCTCACATGTAACTCTCTTGCATCCATTTATGTCCGCACTTGTTTGTGGCCCCAAATGCTGTTTTCACCAAATGCACATCAGAAATACCTTGCATTGCTCCCCCATGAGCACTCCCCAGGCTGTATTCCACAGGGTTGTGTTCACCACTGTGTTTATATCAGTTCTTTCCGTTTAAAGGTAACTGTCAAATTCCCCTTGCTGGTTTTTTGGTTTTTGGTTTTTGGTTTTTGGGGGTTTTTTTTGAGTGTGCATCCACAACTCTCTCCAGTGTTGACAGATGCAATTAGACCAGATCTCCTGGGGAGCAGCATCCACCTAGCCGTGGTAGTGTGAAAGCCTGTGTGTCTTATCATACTGTTAGGCAGAGTAAATCAGAATAACTGAGGAATCTTAAGTATTTGAATAAAATCACCCTGCTGGGCTCTGTGCTGCTGCAGCTGAATTTCTGCTGCCTGGAAAGCTTTCTCTACACTCCTTTCCCAGGCTCCAGAAATTGCCACAGAGAGGCATATGACTTGCAAGGCAGTAATATATACCTTCCTCCTCCCAAATGACAGAGACTCACTTTTTTGTTCTTCGGTCAAGCATTCAGCTGATGCACCAGTGATCTGTACACATGCAGTTTGCCACTGATTTCTTACAAATAATTTTAATCCTTCTAACTCCCCCCATCATTCCAGGTTGTATAAATAACCTAAAAATTGAGGGCAAAAAACATGGATTTTCTGTTCTTTGTTGGAATGCTGCTCTGGTGTAACTGAGAGGAGAACTTGACCTGCTGTATCCGTTTTTGCAGAGTTCAGACTGTAATTCCAGGCCAGATTTAATCTGTGCTTCTTGCTCATATTTCACTGAAGCTCTCAAAAAATACACATGCTGTGGACTGCAGTGCAGCATTGCAGGCAGTGAGTGACTGTTATCTGGCCTGAAGGATCTTCTGGAAATAAATTTAAAAAAAAAAAAAGATAGCGATCAAATTGCTGAAGTGAACAACTGATGGGTGTTTTAATTTGTTTTCATTTGCTTGGAAAAGCAGACCACATTTGCCTTCAGAGCAAAAGGCAGTTATTGATAGCGCTACTTAAGTGAGCAAAATAAAATGCTTGCAATGACAGTTATCAAAGGTTAGGTCCTTGGAGATAAAAAGCTTTTGTGTCCATGTGCACTCCAAACCAAATCTTTCTGTGGGCCTACATAAAGTATACAACAATGTGCTTCCCCTCTGAACTTTTTTGGGACATGGCATGGAAAGACTGTAGCAGTCTTCATGAAGTCAAATCCCAGATGGGTATTGGTTTCAAAGGGAATGATGACTAGCCAGTATGTTAAATATTTTAATTCAGTAAAGCCTCCTGTTCTCCTTGATGTTTGCTAAAGTTACGTTCAGCAGCTGTAGAGGAGAATGTGCACAAGAAACCGAAGGAGAATCCTGTTCTCTCTTCTTGCCTAACCAATAAATTTTAGCACTGAGTAGGCAGGCACAAGCCCTCCTCACCTTGGCCCGTGGGGTGGGGAGATGAGCAGAGAGGGCTTTGGATGGAAGCGGAGCTGCGAGCAGCTGGACCAGGTGCCACTGGTGCTCTGAAATGTCACTTTAAAGGCTATTAACATAGTGAAGGCTTTTGAAGGCTACTGAACTGTTTGTACCATAATCCTTCCGCTTTTGTGCCGCAGCACTCCCTGCATGTTGTGTTAATAGACACTCGTGCTGAGGAAGCCCACCATGTACAGAGCTCCAGAGAAAAAATCTGCTTTATCTGCACACAGTGGCAGATAATTGCTGGTGGTGCTGTAAGTCTGATACAGGCAGGCAGGTCTGACCTGCCCCATTTTTTTAGATAGATTTGAATTTTCCCAGAATTCAGGGTTATCTGGCTCTGGGCAGAATCTCTTGAAAGATAAGAGATTATTATAATAGAGGTGAGAAGTTTTGGGGGTGGAAGGTTTGTCTTGAACTTCTTCGCCTTGCCAATGCTTTCTGCAGTAATAGAGAAAAATCCTTCCTGCAATATTAGGAAGTTACTTGCCAGCAATTTTTTGGAGAAAGTGGCTGCTTTTACAGCAAGCCAATACAACAAACAGCCTCTCCTCTAGAACAACTGCACTGGCGTTTGGTTTCTTTTGCTTTCTTCTGCTATTTTTTGGCTTCTGTAGAATCTGTCTGAACTTATGTTGCTTGAACTGTGAACCAGAGCCTTTAGACCTGCTAAGTTATTCCAGAGGATTTAAGGCGAGTCTTTGTGTAGCTGATTTCTCACTGATGCCCCACTTCTCTCTGAGCATTCATTTGGCTCTGAGCTTGGCTAGACAGGAGTGAAGGAGGCAGGTACCGACTTCTCATGCTGAGTATTATATATATTTATATAGTTGAGGCATAGGAAGGAACGTGTATTCTGTTCTGCTATTTGTGGGCTTGGCTCTGCTGATGAAAACTTTTTTCCTGTGACTTTACACTACAGGTGTGTCTTCCTTCATGTTCTGTAAGTTATGAGGCATTTAGCTCACTCTCCAAGAGCATTTCCTTTGCTTTTCATGGGGCAAAGCTCCTGTGATGTTTATATCAGTTCCTTTTTGATGACAATTTTAGTATTTCATCAGGTTGTTCCTTTTAATTTATTGCCAATTACACTTTCCTTGCTCAGAATCAGCAATGTATGACAGAAAAGCCAGCTCTCCCCGCCCTCCCTGGCTACACTTGTCAACAGTTTTCAGTCATAGCTGCTGCCATTTTAATAACCAGTTTCCCATTTTAATAACCAGTTTCTGCTCTTAGGTCTTGAGAATGTGTGATCAAAAAATCCAGCACCTGAGACCCTCAGTGAAATGCAGTGATTTTGCTGGAAAAGGCAACCTTCCAACTGACCTTTCACCCTGTGGGAATGGTAAAGGTGGGAGATGTTACACTGGGGCTCCAGTCTCTCTCCTTGCATGGAGTAAGGCTGTCTAAATAATTACATTCTCACTAGCTGAGTTACAATCTTAACAGCATTTCATCTGTTCCCAGTGAAACCCTGCTTCCTTGTCCCTTCTTCAGGATTGTCACCCTTTTATCAGGTGTATTGCCTGTGCTGTGGTGGCCTCACACTAACCACCACTCCCACCGGGTAATTGCGGCTGAATGCAAAGCACTTGTCACTTCTCCAGCTCTGGAAGGCAGGAAGCTTTGGCCATGACAAGGATGTTTTAAGAAATCACAAGCACAGAGAAGCACTTAGGGCCAGGTGGTATTAGTCTGACGTGGGGTAGTCCTTTTCCCAGTGGCACACTGTTTGTGTGCTGTCTGGCTTGATGGGTGATGCTGGAAGCTTGACCTTTGATTAGATGACAGAATCCCAAACCTGGGTCTGCTTATCCACTGTGTGCAGGCAAGCCATAACACATTTGGACAAACTAGAGAACTTTTAAAGCAATGTTCCCTAAATTCCAGCACAAATTGCCTATGGGTCAATTGACTGCATTGAAAAAGGATCAGGATTTGTCACAAGGTCTACTACTTGTTAAACTAAAAAAAAAAATACCCCAAGGTATAGATCAAATCAGGTATCAAAGCGCTCACACAAATAACCTACACAGCATATGTTGTCCTAAGGCGAACATGTTACTAAGCAGGTGGGTTTGCATCTTTCCCTGCTGCTGTTTGCACTGCAGCTGCTCTCGAGATGTTTCACCTTTCCATCCAGCAATACCCCTGTGCAGCAAAGGTGGGATTTAGATTTGGTTTCAGGCAACAACTTTGAAGGGTGAAGGTGGTAATTTTATCCAGCTTTTTTCCTAAATAATTTGTATTGTTCCTTTTCCTGGGATCATTTATGACTTGTGCTTTTCATGGGCTTTTTTTTTTTTTTTTTTTTTTTTTTTTTTTTTTTTGTGGTACATTGCTTCAGTCTTGATATAATTCCTTAATATATGATGGAGAGTAGTTCAGTTCTTCAGGGAGATGCCAGTGGAGACCACTTTCAGTGGTCACTTTCAGTTTTCAGTGTTGTTCACATCCATCCTTAAACATCAATATTCTTCATCCATTCTACTTTGAAGCCAGTGAAACATTTTATTTGGCTTTAGTGTCCTTTGATCACGCCTGTGATAGTTGTATAATGTCACTGTCTTGCTGTACACTTTGTTGAAAGGAGTTTGTATTTAGCCTTTCCTCTAAAGGAGTGTTAATGTTGCTCTTATTTCTGGCTCCTTGTAGAGGGGTGCTGTTGCACAAATAGTTTGGAACAGTTGTGCAGTTCTTACCCAAAGAATATGTAATTTTGGCAACAACAGAAAAGACAGAATTAATATTACTATGAGTAAACATTTTGAGGCAGTAAGAGGAGTAGATGTCTTCCTCATTTTCACTCACAGGCACCGGGGAGAACTGAGAAGCAATCAGCTCTCTGTGCCTTATACCTGTGCCTTATCCTCCACCAGCTGCTCCTGAACACACCAGCTACTCCCATTTCAGACCAGTGGAAACACTAAAAATATCTGAAAACAGAGTCTGGCCTTTCATACAGGAATCAATTTGCCCATCGCTGTGGAGCAACCACAGAGAAACTGTTTAACAGTACAAACCCCACATTGTGTATGAGATTAGGACAGGAAATATGGGGCTGCAAGATGAAACTGCGTGGTAAATTTGAGTGAGTTAAACACACTAAAACAACATGCTTCTCTCTCTGCATCCCTGCCTGTACCAGAGAGGCTCACAATTTGGTTCTGTTTATCCTCATGTTACTCCCAGTTGGTGGGAACCCCTTGCTCCTGGGTTCACAGATGAGGTCCTGGGCCATCAGCAGGGAAGGTCACCTCTAGAGCCTGGCTGGTGCTGTGCTGTCTGCTCCACATCTCCCCTTTAAAGGAAGGGAAGAGGCTTTGATAGGTTTGAGATAACAGCTCCTGAATGCCTCTTCTGAGATGTTCCCTGAACAACTATCTGTAGTGTGTTTACCTATGAACATGGGTATATGTTACCCAGCTTTACTGTCCCCAGAATAGCTATTTAACCTTTTTTTATTCCCCAAATTAGTAGCCAGAAATGATTTTCCACTTCTTTTCCTTTTTCTAAAAGGCTAATGGAAAAAAAGAGTCTGCTTTCAGAGGTGTTTTGGTTTTTTCCTTTTGATAAGATTAACCCTTTGTTTGTAAAGCAGAAAACAGAAATTTTTTCCACTGAGCAAGCAAAACCACAATTGCAGTAATGAATACTGGGTAATTAACCCTTCTCATCTGGAGGAGATAGCACATAAGATTCCCTTCACTACTTTCCCTGTGGAACAAAGTAGCAGTGGTACTAATCCAAGCCAAACATTGAAGTTTTACAATTGGTTGTATTATTATTGCAGTTACAGCATTTTTACAGCCAGAGCAGAAGGCTTCTGAAATTAAGGTGATATTTAATCTTCTTAAGACTGCTGGGCACCAACTAACTGCTCATGCTATAGAAGGGAGACAGCTGCCTTCTGCTCTGCTTTATACAGAATTAATGCCACACCTCAGTTTCTGGGAATTTTCCAATGCAGTTTTCATTTGGAATAGCTGGTCACTTGAGTAACGTGTAGCTTAGAAATAAAATAGAAGCAATTTTTCTGCTTAATTAGAAATATAATCCTAAATTCTGCCAGCTTTAGCCTGGCAGTGCAACAGAAAGGTTTCAATATGGGATTGAATGTCATGTTTTGAAGCCTGCTCTGCATCCCTGCTGGCCTGACAGTGTGGTTACATTGCCTTTTCTTTGGGAAGGGGCAGTGTGGTGCATCACCTCCCAGAGAGGGTCTGTGGAGAGCCATCCCAGCCTCAGGCTAGGCATTTGACATTGGCCAGGGAATCCTTAAGGATCAGTGAACTGGATGTGGGCAAGCTGGAATGGAAGCAATGGAAATGATCTCAACCAACTGGACAGTTCTCTCTGTTACAAGAAGGCCTCTTCTCACTCTCTGAAATGCTGAAAAATTATGGTTCCACCAGCCTGGAGTCAAATTAAGGAATGTTCATGCTGAGGCTGAGATAGTTTTCCAACAGCATAATTTCTGCGTGCTCAAAGAGCAAGGCCAGCACAGTCAAACATTGTTTTTCTGCTGTGTTATCTCAGAGGAAACTTGCCAAATCACCCTGATTTGCAGTGGGACTCCAGTGCAGCACGTTGGAGTCAGCTGGGGCTGTGCTGATACATGTTTGAGGGCATAAAGACAGTGGGGTCCCTGGCCCTCAAATGCATCAGACAGCAGATCCTACTCCAGGAGTTTAGTAAGAAAACAGTGATAAATCTCTACCTAAATGGGGTTGGCTTGGGAGTCCTCAGGGATGTGTAATCAGACTTCCTTGCAACAGGATGCTGATTGTTCAGTGAGATATTGGGCAGTTCATTCCATGTCATACTGATATGGGGAAATCCTGATTGCCTTGAACATCATCAGTGGCTTCCACAGGTACATGCAGTATCTCAAGTCTATTTTTTCTTAGAGAAATCCCATCCACAGACGTGATCTAAAATGCTGTGCTCTTCCTACGTTCTGAGTTTACCTTTGTTCTTTTGAACAGAAGTAACACTTTTTAGTATTTTTTTAGATTTTCAGAGTTACTAGACTTCCTACATCATATTATTTAGCGCAAGGATTATTTGTTTTCCAGCTTGTGGATTCCCAGCATTTCCAGACAGACAAAACTATATGAAATCATGGCAAAAGCTTGGATCTTTGACTTGTCCTCAGTTACCTTCCCTGTGCTTTCAGAAGCAGTCACGGATACACAGACCTGCACCACATTGCAGGCTTCATCCCATTGCTTCTTCTCACGGAAATTCTGTTTTTATTAAAAATATTCCTCTTCATGGTTGCTCCTTCCTCCTTTCAGTGAGTCTTCTTTGGAGCAGCCCCTCTCTGGCATTCCTCCCATCCCACTGCCATGAGGCTGCCTTTATTCCTGGTCGAATTACCGAAGCCTTCCCTCCTCCCTGTGGCATCCAGGCGTCCCAGCACAGGGTTTACCCCAGGCTTCCCATTGCGTAGGCCTCTGTACTGCTGCCAGGCAATCCTTGCAGTATATGCTGTGGGTGATTCTCTCAGTCTCTGGAATGAATTATTTTATTGCTGCCAGCTTGTCAGAGAAATCAGCTTGAAAGCTGAGCCAGAGAGCAGTCCTGGGAGCGACCGACTCAGAGTGGAAGCAAGTCACCACTGAGCAAAATAAATCAGGGGATGCATCAGCTGGATAATACAGGTGCTGTTTTATAGCAGAATTTAAAAAGAACCAATTAGGCATCCACAGGTCTTATATTTAAAGCTCATATATATACAAATATAGAAAGCATGATATTATAATTAAGCATTGTTGTTTCCCTGGTTTTGGGTTTTAAGGGTGCAGTTTTCTGTTTAACTGCCATCCTTGTAAAGATTAGGCATGGTCTGGACATTTTTCTCTTCCCATTTACCTCCCAAGGAATTTGCATTCCTGCTCTGGGCCCACACTTGGGTGTGTGTGCTGCCACTGAAAAGGCTGTGAGCCATAAATAAAAGAACAATATGACCACAAGCACCCCTTACAGAGGAAGAAGAAAGACACGAGTAAAATAATATGCCAGAGAAGATCGCAGGCCAGATAATTTATCCACCCCTAATTATTTCTGGGCCAGAATGAGGTATTTCAGATAGTAAGAAAACACCTTTTATTTTTTCTTTTCCCCACAGTGATTTCAAACCATTGGACTATTACAATTTGATTCAAATTTTAGTTGTTGACTCTTTGTCAAGAAAAAATCACCAAAGTTCACTCACAAGCACCACAGAATCCAATGCATATGTTTCTGAAGCAGAAAAATGATTTTTTTCATGCATTTCTGGTACTTTCAGCCATTCAGACTCCTGTGTCTTGAAAGAAAACACATCTCAGGTGTCATGTTAATCTGGTTGGTATGAGATTATGGCCTGCAAATTGCTGATTTTGGATATGGATGCCTGGCCCATTTAAAAGACTTCAGCATAAATAGTAATAATAGACTTACAGTGGCGCAGCCTCCCAGAAGATGAGACAAAAAGTTGTGCTTGTTAAAACAAAAGATACCCCAGAAGCAGGAAATTTAATATTATTAATGAAAACAGAAGGAATTATTAGGAATGTTTTCACACGATAGAGTTCCTCATTCAGGATGTATTACCATGGGGACTGCACCAAGGGGTCTTGCTGGATCTTTTTTTTTTTCCCGAGTGTGTCTGCAGCACTGTGAACATTCCTCTGCTCTAGCCTGTGATGTATTTGTAACATTTGCATGTAATCTGTCAGGCAGGGCCTCTGCTATAGAGCGTGGGAGTTTCAGGCCCGTGGGATTTGTGAGGCTGCAGATGCAGAAGTGGAAGTCAGTCAGATTTGTGGCATGGACAGGGGTTTCCCCGGTGTTGGAAGGAGGGAAGAGTAAGCTCTGCAATCTGACTGTGCACAGGCCATTCTCACAAGGTTTCCGTTTTCAGGCTCTGGATGTGTTTTGGCATTGGAGTTCTCCCCTTCAGCCGATCCTCCCCAATTTTTCAAGGTTCACCCACAAGTCATAATTGCTCAGGGGGATAACAGCACATGGATGCAATGAAATGCATTCATAAAAGTGCTTGTTTTTGCACTGATGGGGCTCTAACTGCTTGTTATCTCTGAGCATGATTTAGAGGGACATAAATGCAACATCTCAGCCTCACGCATTCATAACCCCTTCTATCAAAAAATCTCAAAGTATTTTACGCACAGATGTAACCAGATAATATGTCCTGTTGTCTGTGTGGCATCTCCAACATCAGTCATCATCATTCTAAACCATATGCCAGAGTCTAGAGTATTCCCTGAAGTATTTTACATGGGAGGAATCATGTAAATAGAATATCTGGCAATCTATGAATGGCTCACAGGATTTCAATCAACTGCACAGTTTTAAAATTGGCATTTAAATCCCTCTCACATCTGTTGTTTAAAATAGCCAACAGCATGTGGAATATATTCAGTATGAAATATTCATATGAGTATGTTAATAATAAAATGCATTATCACAGTAAAAAAATAAGGTGTGTAAACTGCAGTGCTTGTTAGAGTAAATATTTTGAGATTTTAGATAAAGGATTGTTTACTAGTCAAAAAAATTAAATACTTTCCCTCCACAGATAATACTGAGCTGTTCTCTGTTTTTTGAATGCAGGACTTATGTGTTCTCAGTTGCCCCCTTGGTGCAGATTGGGCTTCCAGTGCTCTCCAAGAGCAGTCCATATAGGGTAACTTGCATGGGAAGCTAATAAACTGTACCTGCTTGAGCTTCTAAATACCAGAAGGTGAAATATCTCGTGGAAAAAGTTTTTTGTGGATCATCTGGGCAAGGTCCTAGGTGACAGCTAACTCTGGTTAGGTGTTAGGTAGTTGTGGTTCATTGACAAGTGCTGAATTCCACTTGCAGCCCAAGTTTGTCTCCTCAATGCATTTTCCTATCTGCAAACCAATATTGTTTATGAATTATGAATATATAATACCAATATTATTGTTATGAATATTCCCTGCCCCTGCTTCATCTCAGCCTTTAAATGATGTTCAAGGTATGAAGTGCATTAACATGGGACATGTTGTGTCTCTGACCATAGAGGATTCTGAGTTCTGGGGAGAGCTGTACCCTTACTCTGAAAAAAATGCAGTAACTTTGCTACTGAGCACTCAAAATCTGTTAAATTCTACCAAAAATAATCTCGAGTTTCATATGTTTTTAGATGGTCTTGAAAGGCCCATTTCAACCCAAGCTATCCTATGATTTTATGATTCTGTGTTTTCCCAGGTAGCTTTTCTCTGGTCCTTTCTGATCCTAAGATGGTGTTTGTTCTTATAGGCTGCTGGTCATGTGCCAGGACAGGCATGAAAAAAAATGCAAAATTACACAAAGGAATTTAATTCCATCCCACAGGAATGACTGTACTACGCTAGTCATTGTTTTGAAGTATGTCTTAGAAATTTCTAATGACAGCATTGGGATTATATAGTTAATTGTGGAGCAACCATTTTTACAATTTGTGTTTTACCCCACAAGGAAAGCTATAATTTACTCCATGTAATTAGGTTAGGTTTAATTTTGGCAAGACACAGGCCAGCATTATCCTGTGTAATATACTGTAATCCTCACGTTAGGTAGGGTGCCAAGTATTCAGTTTGCTTTGGGAGCCAACAAAATTGCCACTTGTCCAGGGTTGTTCTTGGACAGAATTGTGAAAGTGGTAACATTTTGCTACTAAAACCAGCTTATTATTAGTCTGACAATGACCTAGAGATATATGCATCATTCATTGAACATTATGCAGAAGGTAAATGGCACTTCATTAATAAAATTATGTATTTAGCAGCATTTGGGGCCAATGTTGTAAGTCTTGATATCATCAGACATCAAGGCTACTTTCTGTCTTTCATTGACCCCAAAATCTCAATTTCTTTACCTTATTGTCATGCTGTAAAGTATAGTGGTCAGAAAGCCACTTCCATATTGCTGTTACACAAATGCATATTGGTTTGTTTATAAAAGATAAATAAAAATTTTAAAAGATAAAAATTATTTTTCTCTACCCTGACAAATGCCTTTTCTTTACTTTCTGACTTAGTAGTTTACCTAACCTTTAGAAAGCCTATTTATCAAAAGAGTCATCAGGTGACATATTAAAATTTGAATTTATTACATATATGGACTGTTTTCTGAAGTAGTTCTCTTCTGAAATCTGAGAGGAAGGATTCCCTAACAACATCTTATGCCCCACTAAAGATAATGAGCATCTTAGACACTTAGACTGTTACATGCTCTGCAATGTCCAATTGTAAGTTATCACCTGTTGATGTCTTAGCACTTCTACAACTTACAGGTGCTGTTATTTCTTGAAATCAAAGTTAAACTATAATAGCCTATTGACCTGTCTTGATGAGGTGTGATCTTTCACCTCAAGCAAACCCACTTTTCCCATTAAAGATGTTGAGCAGCAGTCCTCTCTAAGATTGTGCTTCATTTGGTAATTTTCATAGGATGTTTCATTTTCGTCCATAGGAGATATTTTTACTTTTCTATCAGAAGACTATGAAATATGCAAGCCCATAAAGAATGTTTCAATAGTTTTCACACTGGGGTGGAAGAAACAGCTGGATCCACATTCCTGGCTGTAAAGCCCACCATTGCAATTCCCAGTTCATCGTGATGAATTGGGTAATTCCACACTAAGGAATTATCTCAGTGTTTGGAAGGCACAGGACTGTACAATTGATTATTTTTTTTGATTATAAATGCCATCCAAAAATAATGCCTGTGCTCAGTCACTGACATGTGTGACCTCTCTTTTCCTTCCAACCCCTCTGGAAATCTCTTCATGCTGGCCTATTTTGGCCATATGAGCTTTCAGGGGGATGGAACACGTATCAATGATGTTTCTACACATTTTGGTGAAGAAAATAATGAACATTGATCAGTGCTAGTAGGGAGGGGAGTGATAGAGGTATAATTTTATGGGGGACAGCAGCTGTGTAGTGGTTAAAATAGAAGGCTGGGAGCCAGGTCTTATCAGTTTATCCTCGGCTCTGCTGTAATCTTCTTCTTATCATTAACCTTGCATTAGTCCTTTCAGTGGCATGCCTCCCTCTCCCAACCCTAAGCAATTTAGGATTGTTGAAGATGGAATTTTGGCTTGTGTTTTTGGGTGGAGTGTTCATACCACCTCGCTTTTGGCACCCACTCTACGTCGCCATCATCTCTTCTGCGGTCAGGGAAGAGAGGAAGGTGTCACCCTGACCTCCTTTTTCTTCTCTGGACTTGGGCACTAGAGTTAAATTTCCAAAGTAAGGACTGTTTAAAGTTACTTGTCAGATAACACTTAAAATCACAGAATTCTTCCCAGTGTTTATAAACTTTCTGTAAGTAACTAGTGATTTATTCTTATAAATAATAATTGCAGGGAAATGATTATGATTCAAAAAGGCTGGTTGGTGTTATAAATTAAGTTTTTCTTCTCAACTTTAGAAAGTGCCAGGCCCCCATCATTCCCCCACCTGGCCAAAATGGGTGGATGCTAAAAATATGTTTTTCAAGGAGCCTTAATATGTGTGACATCCACTCCATGCCTGCACTACACAGGCAGTAAACTCTTTAAACAGGGTCTGTCTTCTGTGCTCTCTGTGAGCAGCCTCTAATATACAGGGACCCTGTCTCTAAGTAAGCCTTGATGCTAGGATTAAAAAATACTGGGAAATATTACCAATTTGTTCTGGGCCTGGAACAGCTGGCTGGTAATTGCCATCTTTTGGGGGCTGCTATTTCATGCTCAGAAAGTGCTGGTGACAAGGCAGAAGCCTAACCACTCATCTTGTTCTCTGATTTCTTCTTCCTTTCATCCTCTGCAGTAGCAGATCAAGACTGTGACCGCAGACTGGTGCCTGTGGTACAGAGCTCTTGGGGCTGCTGTCTGTGTGTGCTGGAGCGTGCTGATAAATAAAGCAACCTCAACAACAACAACAAAGGAGGAAGAATTGTTTTCTTGCCCCCTATGGAATGGAGACCTGAAGTCAGGCGGGAGGTCCTGGTGTCTGGAGGAGTCAGCATGGCGGAAGGGCTGTGATTGCCTTTGTAATGTAATTGTTGTAATGGCAGGCCAGGGAATTGCAGTGGTTGAGTGAAAAACTACAGCTGTTTCTCCTTGTGGTTCTTTGTGTGGTTGCAGCAGG
This sequence comes from Certhia americana, assembly GCA_018697195.1. NCBI lineage: Eukaryota > Metazoa > Chordata > Aves > Passeriformes > Certhiidae > Certhia > Certhia americana. The sequence continues at coordinate 60,269,739 of CM031860.1, read as the reverse complement.
AGCTGGAGCATCCCCATGTGCAGATGGAGCCACGACTGAGAATGTGTCTCAGATGGCTTTGTGAGCTCTTTGGGCAGCAATAGACCACAAGGAGCAAGGAGGAGCTGCACTTTCAGGAAGGCTTCTCCCTCCACAGCATTATGGAAAGTGGCTGGGGAAGGAGGAGAAGGAGGTTATAAAGTAGGTGTATATCTGAACCAGATATAGAGTCATGGGCACAGAGAAGGGGAGGAGTGAGGTGAGTGTGGTAAGGCACAGGTCGTATCCTTCATGAACTCAGAAGAACTCCAGAATTCCTCTGTATAGATACAGCCAGAAGAGAATATTTCACAATCTTCAAGGACTCTTTTTCACTAACATCCTTTTCTGTTGTGTGTTTTCTTTCTTATCAATCATGCCATACTCCAGGAGTTACTAAAGCTCTCTTTGAGAACTACATGAGCCAACTTTGGCAAATAGAATTGTAAAATCTATAGTTCAGCCATAGTTAGATCATTATAATTTTACGTGTTCTAAAGTTCAAGACTGGAAAGCTGCCTGGCAGAAAAGGAGCAGGGGATGTTGGTTGAGAGCCAGCTGAACATGAGCCAGTATGTGCCCTGGTGGCCAAGAGGACCAGTGAGATCCTGGCCTGGGTCAGCAATGGTGTGGCCAGCAGGACCAGAGTAGTGATTGTTTCCCTGTGCTTGGCACTGCTGAGGCCACATCTCAAATCCTGTGCTGAGTTTTGGTCACAGCACTGCAGGAAGGACATTGAGGAGCTGCAGCATGTCCAGAGAAGGGCAGTGGAGCTGGGGAAGAATCTGAACTACAAGTCTCACATGGAGCAGCTGAGGGAGCTGGGTATATTTAACCTTAAATATACCTTCAGGGTATATTTAACCTGAAGAAAAGGAGGACCAAGGGGAACCTTCTCAGTCTCTACAACTCCCTGCTAGGAGGATGTAGCCAGGGCAGGCTCTTCTCCCAGGCAACATGGACAAGATGAGAGAAAATGGTCACAAGTTGTATTCAGGGGAGGTTTAGATTGGATATTAAGGAAAATTTCTTCATGGAAAGGTTTGTCAGGCGTTGGAACAGGCTGCCTAGGGAAGTGGTTGAATCACCATCCCTGGAGATATTTAAAATACATATAGTTGTGGCCCTTAGGGATGTAGTTTAGAGCAACTTGGCAGTGTTAGGTTTGTAGTTGAACTCTATCATTCTATGACTATGAAATAAAGTTTCTCTTCTTCTGAGTGACTGTTCCATAGTCAAGCAGATGCCCCTCTTAGGAAGCTTTCACATATGTTCAATTTAAAGGCTTTCATTTTTTATCTCAGTTTTTTTAATGTATTAATCCCTTTATACTCTTAAAATACCCCACTTTTCTGAAGTTCCACCTCTCCATATTTACCTCTCTAAGGAAATCCCTTTCCATGCCAAAGTTTTTAAATCAAGCCCAAGCAATAAACCACAGCATTCTTTATGCAAGAATAGAGAACAGGGATATGTCTGTGTTGGTCTCCCAGCAGAGATTGCAGTATTAAGGAGGAATTGGTAGTAAAAGATTTAGTCCAGGTGCTGATGGCAGGTTATGCACAGAAGTGAAAGATTCTCTCTGGGCTGCTGAAACAGTAGAAATAGGATTGGTTTGTCTGTGCTGTTGAAGCTCAGTTGGTACCAGCCTGTAAAAAACTGGTTTTCATAAGTCTGTGCTGCCCCATAGTCCCTCTTTTTCTCATTCTGTGGAAGAGAGTTAAGTCTTCCTTGGTCTCAAAACTGTCATCTCTGATTATGTTCACCTGTTGTTGAAATTTGGGATGTAGCAATAACCACCAATTCAGACTTTGTCACTGACAGGTAATACAATGGGCCTGTACATCATCACAACTTAGAAATATGAATTACTGATGCAGCTCTGGACAGAAGTCTCATTTCTTCATTACCCAGCCAGGACTTTTGTCTGTTGTCTGTGGAATCTCTCCAGTGTTTCAGGAGGCAGGTGGCCTGCAAATGTTACTTTTACAAAGCATCCCGCTTATAAGAGATTCATCGTGCCTGAAGTGAAATCCATGAAAAATTTTGCATGGAAATTCTCATGAAAATGGCCAGAGCTGAAAATACCAAAAAAGCCACCAACACATACTTTTTTATTTTTAATGTCAGGAAATTCCAGTTTTAATACCTCTGGTTATTTTTGGCCCAACTGCAGTTGAAGGCAGTAGGTAATAAACTCTCCAGTGCCTGTCATAGAGGGAAATTCTCTTCCAGTAACCTTTTACTTCATGTTGATTTTCTTGTGGGTTCTTTGGTTTTAGTTTGGGAGTTTTTGTGCTGTTTTGGGCATTTTTGTTTGTTGGTTTGTTTGATTGATTGATTGTGTTTTTTTGAGAAAAACGAAGTGTTCCTTGACTATGCACTCCTCTTAGTGGGTTTCTACTTTTCCATCTTGAGGGGTTTTCTCTGACTGGAAAACCAAGGAGAGGGGTTCCCTCCATGAGGTCTTTTTTATCCAAATATTACTGATACCTTTGCTTTCACTGAACCCTTACAAATGAACTCTTAATACTTATTTCCTGTCTTCTCTTAACTGTTAGAACAGTAGGTGACACTGTTAATATAGGTAGGTTAAGGAATAGTGAGCGTGGAGGGTTAATGGAGGATCTACAAAAACCATTCAAAATAATATCTTATATGTTTGCCAGGTTTCTATCAATGGGATGAATTCATTGGAGTTTGGTCCTGTCTGCCTCTGTCAGGAAAGAGGGTTCAAAGTGGACACTTGCTAAATTATGATGGTAATGATGGTAAAAAATTCAGAATTAGTCAAAGTGAAGACTTTGCATCTCAATGATTTCAAGTCACCCTTGGGATTCACCTGTCTCAAGGCTCCTGAAGCCATAGTTCAGGCCTTGCAAAAAACACAAAACAAGCTGAAAAATCACAAAAACTCGAAAATTAGTGTTTTGCTCCTCTTTCCCCAAGATTTTAGAGTGTATTTGCACAGAGTTCTTCAGAACCACAGATGTGAAGAGTTGTTATTCAGTAATGAAAGCCCCTTGTATTTTAAAGTAGTGGCTTCAAGGTCAAGATCATGTTCAAGGTCCTGCAGAAACATCCCAAATATCACAAGATGAGCAATAAAACCCTGGCAGCTGGCAGTGGCAGTTCTCAGATGGTGTTTGTGCTAGCCAGTGGGTTAGGCTGTTTTTCCCTGGCCTTTGAGGGTTAATACCAGCTGAAATTCTAATGAAACCTGGATGTTAATCCACATTAAGGAGATCTGGGGAAAACAAACACCTTAATCCCTGTAATATCCCAGAGATAAAGTTGTTGCTGCCTTCCTACGCATGTATCTCATGGACCATTCATCTGGGCATTAGATATACCAGTTGGGATAGCAGAAGACCCCCTAAAACAAGTACAGAGTGTTTTTGCCTTGTGTTTCCCTTTAAATTCCAGCAGGTATTACAGGGAAAACTGAATGCATCTGAGGTAAACTGCAGAGACCTACTTTTTATGATTGCACTTGCTTTTGTGTGTGTTTATCCAGCATCTACTGCACTGTCAAGGCTGCTGAAAAATAAGTCCAATCTTTTCCTGTTTGGCGTGTATAGTCTTAAGTTTTCCTGGTTAGGCTCAACAGAACAAATTCTGATATAACTCCTAGAAAGGCCCAAGATTCACCTTCCACAAGCAACCTGAGTTTGGTCACTCCCTAGAATTCTGCAGTGAAGGACATCAGGGAGCAAATATGATGTACAAATATGATGTGTCTGGGTAGACACAAGAGTCAGCTCCTGAAGCCGGAATTCAGAGAGATTTCTTTCATTCATCCATGGGAGAAGGAGAAGGCCTCATTATAATTGTTCAAGCCTGACTGGATTACATCACTTTCCCCCTTATTTCACTCCCTCCCAACTTGCTTCCCTCCTTTAATTTACACCCCTTGTTCAGCAGTAGTGTGGAGTGGGGGCTGCCTTAATGATGGATGCTGATCGCTTCATTCCCCACTGCCCCCCCCAGTGCCTCCCCCAGTGCTTTGAAGTGTGCTCAGGTCTCAGGCTCCAGTTCAGAGGTCACTTTGTTTATTTATGCAAAGCTGGATCATCTGTGAAATGGGGCTTTCAAGGCCTCTGACATCAAAGCCTCCAAAGCTGGTCCCATCAAGTCCAAGCAGGGACGGGCCTTGCATTATAACAAATTGAAGCAACTTTGTGAATCATAGGGAAATATGATGGCCTGATTTTTGCTTCAAAAATTGGGCTGTTGTTTTGACTTGTGGTTGGATGGTCAGCACATGGTATTGGCCTGAAAACCAGTCATACCCTTTCAGCTAAAACATGAAGCCTTCATGGAGAGCCTGTGGGTAAATAAAACTTGATCCTGACTCAGTAACAATCTGACTATTTCCCATCAGTTGCTCTCAGAGCTGGACCGTTATGCAGAATTTTCCATGTGCTTTAACTTTTGAGAGGGAATGGAACAATTCTGCTATGGTAATAAACAGTAACCATATCCCACTGATGTGGCAGTCTTTGTCCCATAGGCTCCTCAGTGGGCTTTGTCAGTTGATGGAGTTACATACAGAAATCCCTTTTCTGAAGAAATCCAGCCTGCTTTGGGGCACCACAGTCTTCCCTAGCACCACCAGCATCTCAGTCCTGTCTCAGACCTAAAAGCCAGCTTGGAATGAGATCCTGAAGCAAGGAAGAGGCAATGGCTGGAGAGCAGCTGAGGATGATGGCACTGGGGTGACCTTCCTGAAGACTGGGCTGATGCCTCTGTGTCCATCTTGAGCCTGTTTTGCATGGCCATGTGCGATATTTGGGGGGAAGGGCCTACACAAGTTTGTTCCATGTCTCCAAGTCTGTCACCTGACACGATATTAGAGCCTTGCCCTTCAGGTTTTTTGACCAGCCAGCATGCTCTGTAACTCCGTGGGCCAAATTGTACATTACGGACACCTAAATCATGTGTATGTTTTCTTAGCATCAGATACTCGTGACATAAAATTAGTCAGTGATTGCTTTTCAAGGCAGGTTTTCCACTTCATCTTCCAACTGGCTGCTGTCCTAAGTGTGTGATACTGTTCAAGAAGTCCAGTGCAGGATGACCTTCCAATGTAGGTCACAGAAAAGGGAGCTTGTAGGATACTTCAGCAGTTCATCCTTCTTAGCACTGCCTCTCATGGTAATCGGCTGGCAGCAAATTTGGCAGTGCTGCATAGCTGGTCCCTGCTGCCCTTTGACTGCAGGCTGATTTTTCTGTACATACTTATCACCCTGAACTGCCCACCTCTGTGGGGAGCTGACAAGAGCATGAATAAGCTATTGGCTTATTAGGTCATTTCTTTAATATAGCTAAGACTCATGATCTCTGCTACTAACTCATCATTTTGTCTGCTGCTCCTGTATATCTGGATGTGGTTTCTTTCTGTCTAAGAAGAATACTGCCAGGCCAGTTTGTGACAGTTGGAGTGAAATGCAAACAGCAGGTCTTCAGAGCTGATGCTATTAACTGGGCTTCAGACTGCAGATTTGGGTGAACCAGATGCCTCTGACTTTTCAGGAAATATAGCTTTGGTTTCAGCATCACAGACCACTGTAAAACACTATAAAAGTGTTTCTGTACCCTTGGAAATCACTTGATATTAAAATTGAAAAAAATAATAAAGTTCTTCAAAGCAAGAAGAAACAAACTCAATGCAGCCACAGTACTAACTTTGGTTGAGGCAGGTGGAAGTCAAATATAGATGATATCTGAATTAGACAGGGGCCTTCCATCTTCAGGGTGTTCCTGAATTATCTCTCTTCCAAAGTAATAAAGCAGCTCTTTGGTTCTTTGCAACCACAGGTTAGAGCTTAAGACACTCACCCAAGGTGCAAGAGGGGAGATTCAAATCCCTCTGTGAATGAAGCAGAAGAGAGACCTGACCCTGTGTCACTCACATCACAGATTAGCACTTCATCATTATATCTCTGGCTACTCTACTGCCTCACTCACACTTTTTAAGTTCACCTGCAGAATAAGGGGCTTCAGGGAATCTTCCCCAAATGATCTTCACCCAGTTTCAGCTCTTTTTGGTACAGCTGTCAAGTGTGAGTTTGTTCAGATACAGGGAAGGTGGGAGCCCAGTTCTCTGCACATTGCAGCTGGAAGAGTCTGCTGTAACATCCCTCACCCCATGAGCAGCTCTGGGGATGGGGAGGAGCAGTTTTGCTCTACAAGAGTTTCTATATTTATGACATTTCCCCACCTCAAGACTTCTGCTATTGTTGTCAATGTTACCACATTCCCAACACATGTGAAGCAAGTTCCAGCGTATCTAAACCAATGTGCCTAAATACATGCAGTTATTTATTTCAGTCTTGCTCCCCCACCAAATCATCTATTCCATCATCTCAGCGTGGTGGCATAAGTTATCCTGATCTCTTTCCCCAGAAATGTTTTTTTCTGGGTTTGGTAGGTGACTCCACAGGTTTGCGATTTGTCGGGATAACAACTGACGATGCATCTTCAAAGGATCAAACGGATTCAGAGCAATTTTCCTTACATCAAAAGCTTGGCAACAAGTCAAGAGGTGTGGAGTCCACAGCCAGTGGTTGCGTGTCAGGGGGAGGAGAGCACAGGGGCTGGCTTACTGTAACATGAGGAAGCAGGCAAGGGAGATACCCTGCTCCTTGCACATCAAACTGAGCAGGATTAAGGTATAATTGACAGAACATTACCAGTTAAACATCTTAACCACTTTTATGATATTCAGCAGTTAACAATGGACAGGAATCCTGCATCTCTGACCACGGGTTTTCCTCTCCATTACAATACATTTCTCTAGCTGTGCTGAGAGATGATCCTGCATCTCTGACCACGGGTTTTCCTCTCCATTACAATACATTTCTCTAGCTGTGCTGAGGGATTTACAATGTTCTCTTGTCAGGCAGCATCCAAGAGTTCATTCGTGACACCATGGGTATTTATGAGAAAAACTGTACAAATGCCAGGAGATAGTCAGTTTGGTACTTTGACTGAAAGAAGACAATGTCATATGCAAGCCATCAAGTATAATCTGTATTTTTGTATTCCCTGAATTTGGTTTGCCAAGGTTGTAAAAATAAAATTGCAAAGTGCAATTCAGAAGGCAATGGCCTCCTCTGTAACACAGGCTGCAGGCAGAGCCTGGATGGTGCACTGGCATGCAGGCTCTCTCTGAGACTTGGTGTTTCCTGAGCAGGACCTGTTTCACCCTGCTGCCCACGGGCTGAGAGGTGGCTGGGGCACCCAGGAAAAGCTCAGAGTGTCCAGCCATGGACAGAGGGCGGTGGGAGATGGGATGGGGCAGTCACCTGGAGGAGCTGCTGAGGTTTGAGCATGACACTGCTACCCAGAAAATTTTATTTTTCCCTCAAAGTAACAGCTGTACATAGCTCCAGGAGAAACTGTGCTGAAGTAGCCAAAAGGAGAAGAGAAAAATCTCTCAGGGTCAAGGGGGGACAGACTCATGTGGCATTGCAGCCTCTCTGCTTAAGGGACAAGGCTAATGAGAGCAGAGCATCTGTTGGCATGTAATGTCCTGTGCTGAAGAGATGGGACGATTTTCCAAAATAGCAGAACCAGGGGTGAGGATTGGGTCAAAGACACATTCTTCTCTCTCAAAGACTGCACATTAGTTTACACACTAAATACTGTTTTAAGCACAACCCAATTTGTAAAACAACTGTAAAGAGAAGTTTTACTATTTGTACCTTTTGGGGGGGACATGCTTCTATCTAAGTTGAGATCAGTTTTTCCTCTCTGTTGCAGAGACTACAGAAATGATTGTCTTGTCTCTTGCTCATAAGACCCTTTTCTTAAGAGCTTCAGGAGTTAGGCATTTGGAGAGATTCCTTCCTTAAATTAGATGCTTCCAATTCTCTTTATTTGTTTGGGTTTTTTACACCACTGTGTTCCTCATTGAGGCAAACTTTCTCCCAGCCTTCACCTGACCTGTCTCTGAAAATCAAATTCCACCCACTTTAGTGCACTTAAGCTACGAGCTAAGCTGCTCTTGGTTGAGATTGTCGCTTCAAATCCAGCTGCCCTCTGGGGCTGTGCCACCTTTTAGAACACAGAAGTCATCTTAGAAGAGAATGTGTTTTGCTGCATCATCATGTGAGGGTGCCCAGATTGTCTCAGGTGGAACCTCTCTCCTGGTGTGAGCCATTGAGCCATAAGAGGCTACTCAGAGCTGAGCACTTGTGCAGTCGAGGTCAAGCTGGAGGAGGAAAAGCTTTCACATCTGGGTGCTGCAGACGTGTGAGGCCACCAGTATCACCCAGGTGGTAGAAGGAGGCTCAGGGCACTCTCCTGAACCCTTGGCTCTCCTGGAGACCTCATAGGTGGCCATATCACAGTGGGAATTTGAGGTGGGGGCTGCTGGAGAGAGATGGGGGTTTCACCTTGTAGCTATTTCTATTTCTCCAGGGCAGACCTGAGATTTTGGTGCTGCTGTGTGGTAGTGATATAGACAACAAGAGAGGTGAGGGACAAAGTGGTGTGTTGATACAGGTGGATGGGTGGTCTTAATTAAAAAGAAATATCCACAAGCAGCTTTTAAAATCAATATTGTTTCTGCCAGCTATCAATTTGCATTCAGTATCCCTTGAGAGCTCATTTGACCCCAGACCTGCTTGCTTTTCTGATCGTGTGTGGAAGCTGAAGGGTGAATTAGTGGCCACAGTCATACTGCTTGTGCTCTGCATGACTGATCACATAAATCTTCCCCCATCTCCTAGGTTTAATTATCTCTAATTTTGATTTATACCATTATTTGCATAGATGGTACTACAGATCAGCTGCTCCTAAGGAACAGCAACCTGTAAACATAAACAAAGAGGCTTTTGTCAGCTATTAATTGCAACATTGATTAAACTCACATTAATTTGGTAGCCTGCTGAAAAGCTCATAAAGGAGACAACTAAATTGTTCATTAAACTGGCCAGGCTGTAGGTGCCAGGGTGTGGATGCCTACTGTACGTTGAGTTTGCTTCAGCTTCATGATGTCTCCAGCTGGAAATGCAAATTCCTGTTATTGTTCTGTTGTGCTGCAGGAGACCTTCTTAACATCTTCCCTTTCTTTCCCTTCACAGATGATGCCAGCTCAGGGAAGGACAGCCAGGTGCCTGAAGGCTCCAACGGAGAATATGAAGATCATTCTGGGAAGCAGTGGGGTAAGGAGCAGTGTGTGTTTTGTGGTTTTCCTTGCTCCTTGGCTCAGTGCTGTTCACGTGGCACATTTCTCAGTTGCTGAAGGAGAGGAAAGGCAGAGTGACTGGAGTGAGTTCCCCCTACATATGGTCAAATAATAAACAGAGTGTCAGCTGAACATGTTGGTGTGAATGGATCCCATCCAAGGGTCCTGCAAAATGCAGCCTGTGGTCGGCCCTAGGGCCCCCTGCCATATACCCCAGCATGGTTCTCCCTTGTATTTGTTTTTCTGGGCAGCAACTTTTCTTTTGCATGTGCAGCTATTACAGCTTTCATAGACTCCCTATAAAAAGCATATTGACTTTTACAGCAGTATTTCCAAAAGTCTTCAGTGCCAACATAACATTGCTCCCACTGAGGGCAAATGGGAGGTCTGACTTCACTTCAGGGGAATTAGCACTAAGCCAAGATGAGTATTTTTTAAGATCACCCTCTCTTTCAGACACCTGCCTGAATTTCTCCAAGCCATGGACTGTTCAGGCATAAGATCTTGTTGCTGTTGCAGAGCTTTGGGGAACTGATAAAATCTTGCTTGGAACAGGCTCTGAATCACCACTACACTTGCAGGCCCAGTTTGGTCCAAGCAGTCCTTGAAGGACAATAAGTTGTCAGGCTTATGCCAAACAGCTTTTGGCCATTACTGACAGGAGTGTGATGTGACTTTACGAGCTCAGTGGATGAAGCACAGCATTTCATTTTGCTCGTGCAGTTCATCCCTCTCTCTAGTTTTCTAATACAGAGATGGCTTTGTACTGCATTTGTGGCCAGGGAGACCCACACAGTAGTGGTAGGGATGGAACCTAATAAGATTTTGCTAAAGCTGAGGCCAGTTTTCTTCAGCAAACAGGGATGTGGTGTGCTGTGTTGTAGTCCAGGCTACACTTGAATTGAATATTTATCTCAGACTGATTGTTTGGGGAGAGAAAGGTAAGCTCCACTCATTCTGGAAAGGGATGACAACATTTTAGAGCTGGAGGAAGGGTGTCTTAGATAAACTACAGGTCAGGAGCTCAGCAGCTAGTACAAAGCTGCCATCTCTCCATTTTTCATTACTATTGTGCTCCTGGTAGAGCTGCTGGATGATGGATGAATACAACAACACAACAATAATATTAAGGAGAAAATATGTAAGCCCTACTAAAATTATTAGGCATTGACAACCTCATATCAGATTGTGTCTTACTCTGTGCTGCCCTGGTCCAGTCTGTTTTGCTGCAGAGTGTTCCTGAACCTCTGCTTTTTATTATTTTAATCCCTCCTGTTTTCTCTCTTCTCCCCAAGTAGAGAAATGTCTGGGGATGGCCACGCACCCACCTAAGCCCTTTCCATCCAGCACTGTTCACCAGTGAATTGCTGATGTGAGCTGACGTGCAGGGAGGGTCAGTGTCTGCAAGGCTCTGGAGGATGATGAGTGAAGAAGCAGTTCGTGTTGTCACCGTCCTGGGCCCTTAGAGAAGGGAGAGAAGTGTGAGAGAAGAAGCATGATGAAAAAAAAGTGTGAGAGAAGAAGCATGATGAAAAAAAAAAAAGCTCCACTTTACTTTCCATCTACCATCAGAGTGGCATCTCTGGGGAGAGCAGGCAACTGATGTGGTGAAAGATAGAGACCCCCATCCATGTCTTCCCACAACTGACTGAGCTCTTAAACAGAAGGCTTGAAAGTATTTCAATACATAGTCCTATTGTGATGCTTTTTTGTAATTGTCATGAAAGCTGGAAGTGGTAGTGACTGTCACTGTGTGGAGGTAATGGTGGTGCAGCACAACAGACAACATTTTTCAGATAATCACCTCACTTTGTGTGAGCAACGTCTGACAGGAGCCTCAGGGACTGATCCATGCCTCTCAAGGTGTCCCACAGGGAGAGGACACCACTGAATTCCTGCTCAGGTCTTTGTGCTGACAGGCTTCCATTACACTTAATTTTCATTAGCTTTGAGTAAGTCTTCATGGTAAACAGAATTTCAGCCAGGAACTTGTACACAACACTGTCTCTTTGCCCCCCTTCACTTGTGTTTTCCCTTGAGTGGGACATAATTTATACTGTACATAAGTGTGGTTCATGTTCATGAAGTAAATGCCAAGTGATATGGAGGAAAGCATGAGAATAACACAGAGACACTTCATAATGGCCTTTGCTGGCACTCCAACAAGCAAAACTTCTGTAAATGGAACAGATTTGGGGACAGACATTTAGCATCAACTCAAAAGAGACCTTTTTTGCCTGTCTCTCACAGTGCTACTTCTCCTCTTTCTCCTTTGTGCTTGCTAGGGCTCTTTTTCTCTCTAATGTGTGTGTCTCTCTCTCTTTCTCCTTTTTTTGTTAACTGGCTTTTCTAAACTTGCCCAATTCAGGCTTTTGTCAAGGAAACATTCAGGACTGTGTAAATGGGATCTGGTTTCAGCATATTGCACACAGCCTGGAGTAGGTTTTGAGACCACATAGTCACTTAACCTTTTTTAAACAGAAAAAGAAAGAAAGGCTGAAAGATCCAAAGAAGTGTAGCTTTACCTGTAGCTTGGTATGTATTTAGGCAACCATGTGCAAGGAGTGAATGCAAAACTCCAGACAGACTCATGGGAGTCACAGTGGGAGGAAAACCAGAAATGTTAAAGACCTGCTTTTTTTTGGGTGGAAAGAGTTTCTGTCTTAAAATGCCCTTACTGGGCAGGGATACCAGCAAGTCCTTCTGAGAGTTCAGAGTCACTCACTTGACTTTTCAGTCTGCTGGGGAAGTGTGACTGTCCTGGCTCCAACTTGCTCTTTGGTATGTTAGTCCCAGCTCAGGAATCCTGTCCATGAGGATCACTCCTCTACTTAGACATGGCGTTCCTGGTCTCAGAGTAAATTACTGCCATATTACAGAGTAACTGTTCAGACCCATTGCATGGCTGATTCCTGACCTCTCCATGAGCCTCACAGACATTTTCTCATTTTCCACAGTGACAGCCCTTATCAGCACGTCTCCCTTGGCTCGGACTAAAATTTGGGATGTCATTGCCCATGGTGTGCAGCTCTGACAGGGTTCATTGTGAGGGAGGGGGGTTGTCTCTGCTGTGAGGGGGCCTCCTGCAGCAGACCCCAAAGGGAACACCCAGCAATTCAGGCACCATGACCTGTGGAGGGGGTTAGTATGTCACACTTGCTGCTCAGCTGTCAGGGCAAAGACTCCCAGTGCCGGAGTTACTCCGGTTCATTGGATTACACATGAAAGCCTCTGCACAGAGAGCAAAGCATTTCTGAGCAGGAGTTTGAAATAACATGAAATGGGTGGGGCCCAAAATGACAGCCAAGGGGGACAAGGGAAGGCTGTGGAGACAGATGGTTTCCCCTATGGAAAAGCACTCTGCAGAGAGGGGTATGCCAAAGGGTGTCCTCTTCCCAGAGGGAGGGATGCGGGCCAAGGCTGCAGGGGGGTGAGGGCTAGGAGTATGCTCACAAACCTCAGAGGGCAATGGCTGCCATTCCGCAGTGCTTGGGGACAGGATGCTGCGGACCAGCCTCTTCCATTCAGGAAAGCTCCACCATAATGCATATCCCAGAGCTTCTGGCCCTCAGCCCTGGGCAGCAGGGCTGGCTGTCAAGAAGGGATTCTCACTGGCTGTCCTGTAGCTGGCCAGGGAATTCCTAAAAGTGCTTCAGAAGCATGTAGGTGTGCTGCTTAGGGACATGGTTCAGTGGTGGAGATGGCAGTGTTAGATTAATGGTTGAACCCAACAACCTTAGAGTTTTTTTTTCTGTCTTAACCAGTTCTCTGATGGGCTTAGTTAGAAATGCCCCTGGACTGGCATTCTGCAGCTAAAGTAACTGTGAGGAATTTGTTATTTCTTTTAAATTCTTCATTAAATTTCAGACTTTGCCAGGTGAGGGCCTTGCATTTCTTTAAGTTTCTTGTCTCTGCTCTCATAAATATTGGTGATTTCTTTGCTAAGACAAGATGACTGGCTTAACCCCCACTTCTATCCACCAGCAGCCATTGCTTCAGGTTCTCCAGTTTTGGGATGGACTGACATGGGGTATCCTCTAATAACAAGCTCATAGAGTTTTGTTGTGTTCTTTCCATTTCTTTGTTCACTTCTGTGGACCATTCAACATGAATGTTTTGTAAATTGGAGCTGAACGAATTGCTTACATTTAAGTTCAGATCAATATACAAAAGTTTGTCACACTTGTAAGACTTTCCTATGTTTTTAAAAGATGCTGATTCTTCTTAAGTCCCAATAAAGCCACTGAGAAATAAGAGGCAAAAAATCTTCAGGAAATGAAGCTTCATGTGACAAGCAAAAAATTGAGAAAATGGTCAGCGTGACAAGAATCTGAGTTTTTTCCTTTGGTCTTGGCTAAGGAGTTTGTGGAATATGGTAACAATTACAGTGTGATTATGGGGCCACATTGTTCCTTCAGCTGCAATAGCGTGATTTGGGTTTTATTTTGTGAGATGGTCTGGTGCAGTTGCCTGACAGATGCAGAAATTCTGGAGCTGTGTTATGCAGTGGCCAGGGCAGTCCAGTAGACATTCAAATGTGTTGTGCTGGGTGTTGAATCCCTTCTGAGGAAAACAGTTTGAGCTGATATGAGGGAGAGTAATACACTGGTATGTATGGGGCTGCCTCTCAAGCAAATCTGACCACAAGACTTGACAACAGTTTCCTTCTTTGCCCATGTCCTGTGCTCACCACAGTCCATTCTGATGCCTTTTGCAGCCCGGCCCAGGTTCACTCAGCCTGCCAAGATGAGACGGAGAGTGATCGCCCGCCCTGTCGGCAGCTCCATCCGCCTCAAGTGCGTGGCCAGCGGCAACCCCAGGCCTGACATCACGTGGCTGAAGGATAACAAGCCCCTCACTCCCCAGGAGATTGGGGAGAACAAGAAGAAGAAGTGGACGTTGAACCTGAAGAACCTGAAGCCAGAGGACAGTGGGAAGTACACCTGCCGGGTGTTCAACAAAGTTGGAGAAATCAATGCAACGTACAAAGTTGAAGTGATCCGTAAGTGCAGCTCTGGGAGGGAGAGCAGAGAGGGGCTTTGGAGAAGGGGGATGGCTCAGACAAGACAAGTGTGGTGGCAAAGGCTGCAGTGTTGATGGGTGGATATGGAAATGGGGAAGTGCTAAAAACATCAGAGAAAACATTGCTGAAATTCTAGAAACCTGGGCAAGACAGAATAGCAAGAAGACAATTGAGGAGCTGAAATAAGGATAGTTACTTGGGAAACAGTCATCTCCACAGGCACCTGCATGGTGAAAGTCATGCCCAGTTCAGTCTGCTACAGGAGAATCAATTTAAGGATAGACTGAGAACTAGCAGAGAAAGCCCTTTCAAGTACTATGGGTGAGTGGGGGAAATATCTAGGATAGCCCAGGTTACTGTGTCAGAATGGGTGAAACCAGTCAATTCAAAATTTAATCTAGAAGTTTCCCAAGGGAATTAACATGAATCTTATGATTAGAGTGACTAACCAGACAAGTCTTTAGGGACAGATCCTAAAAAATATTTGGCCAGCTGAAGGTCCAGGCAGGTACAAATGAGTTACTAAAAAAACCCAAACCCTGAAAAAACCCACTAGGATCCTGTCTGTATCTTTAGATGCATACATAGCTTTAAAGATTCAGTCCTTAGAAGATGAGCTGTTGGGGATTACCCTGCATTGTGATGAGGTAAATTGCTCTTCTTACTGTCTAGCTATTCTGATTCTTGCTCTCTAATCTTCTGTTTCCTCTATTATTACTGAGGATAATTATACTCAAATCCTTCCTAAGTTTACCAGAGAAGAGCTCTTATTCCTAAATCATTGTGCTTTGCCTATGACATCATCATAAGTTGTCATGGAAATGATTACAGAATAGCCAACTCAAGAATGAGGAGAAGATGAGCTGAGTGGAGGGAAGATTGAATAGCTTTCATTAATGAGGAGCAGGGGCATGGAGCCCCTTGGAAAGCATGTTGTTTGTCTGTGCATACATTTTAGCATGAGAAAGTTTATCCCAGTGTGAAAGATTGTTCTTAAAGGTAAAGATCTGTTCTCTGATAAGTCCTTTCTCTAGAATCAGAGGAATTAAAAGCACATGTGGGAAGCTCTGTTGGGCTCTGAAGGCACAAACCTGCTGGACATCTGGGATTGATAAAGATGCAGCTGTGTGGAGACAGTAAAAACATGTGTTTACACTAAAACCAGGAGCAGAGGCAGGGAAATGAATCAAGCCCCATCCTAATGGCAGCTGTGGCATTTTCACTTCATCAAAACCAGACTGCATCAGGAACAAACCCCTTTCTGTGTCCCTGTTTATCTTGGTTTTTATCAACTTAAAGATGTATGTAACCTTTGTTTTCATTAGCTTTTGCTGGCTAGGAGTGAAAACAGTAACCAAAGCTGGAACCAGAGTCAAGGAGATAAGGGCATTAAGCAGTTTTCAGACATCTTTCTATTTTTAACATTATTCTGTGGAACATTACAGGTTTTATTCAATTTCCTCCCTTTTTCCCCCCCCCTGAGCCTCCACTCCTAAGTCCTGCTTATCTGAATCTCAGTCTCCCCAGCTGTGATTGCTGCTCACAGTCCCAAGGCAAAGCCTACAGAGACTACTGTGGTATTTTTGTTTCCTAAGCACATCTTTAGAGCCCTCAGTATTGAACGTATCCCGAGTTTTTGAAAGAGGGTCCATTGTTCCTTCCCTCTCACTCCAAAGCCAGTGCTGGTGGGAGCTGTTTTGTTACATGCTCAATCCAACAGTGTTTGCCATCAAAAGCAGTTGATGATTGCCAGCAGTTGCCACCCACTGTGATACCATAATTTCTCCTGTGCCTAGGATAGAGGTTTGTAGTAACTCCTTGTCTGGAAACTGTGACTGATTTATCTGATCCTAACACTAAAAAAACCCCAAACATTCCTCAGAATGAGGCATACATTTTTCCTTTCACTTTATGTGGTGTTGACACAACCTTAGACTTACGATCATGCTGGAAAGGATGGTCTTGTGAACCTCTTCCAAAATATAAGGGCTCAGAGGGAAAGCATCCTTTTCTCCAGGTCTGATGCAGGTAGGAAAGGAACCTCCTTGTTATAAACAGGAAGATTCAGGTTGAACATGAGAACAGACTTGTTAAAGTCTCAGACAATGGAGTTGTTTGGAGAGACTGGAGAGCATCTACCGTTGGAGGCTTTGGCAGAGGCTGGCAAAATGCGTATCAAGAGAATTTTGCAAAAATCTCAGCCTGCCTTGGGGCAGGGAGTTGGACTAGGCTATGATTTTACATCCCTCCTACACCTTTTCCCTGTGTTTCTGCAATTGCAAGTTACTGAGGTTGGCAAACACCTTTGCCCATGGAGCTCCCTGTGTTTCTGTGCAGAGAGGACGAGGTCCAAGCCCATCCTGACAGGGACACACCCCGTCAACACCACGGTGGATTATGGTGGGACCACATCCTTCCAGTGCAAAGTGCGCAGTGATGTCAAACCCGTCATCCAGTGGCTGAAGAGGGTGGAGTATGGCACAGAGAGCAAGTACAACTCCACCATCGATGTGGGGGGACAAAAGTTCGTCGTGCTGCCCACAGGGGAGGTCTGGTCCCGCCCAGATGGTTCCTACTTGAACAAACTGATGATTACTCGAGCCAAGGAGGAGGATGCAGGGATGTACATTTGCCTCGGGGCAAACACCATGGGCTACAGCTTCCGGAGTGCTTTCCTCACAGTCCTGCCAGGTGAGTTGTGACATTTTCCCCCCTCTGTTATCAGTTGTCTGTGTCATGGCACTTATTAATTCAACTACTGATTCTCATTGGTTCCCTGGCCCTCTGTGATGCTTTGCTGATTTAGGCTAGCCCATTTCTGATAAGAATGAATGGGGGACTAAATCAGCCCTGATTTAAATCAGTCCCTGCTGAAGTCCTGTTGATTATATTTCCTTTTCTCCCTTTGTGGGGAATAACTACAGAATCACAGAATGGGTAAGACTGACAGGGACCACATCTGGTCCAACCTCCCTGCTCAAGCAGAGTCAATCCAGAGCATGTGGTACAGGATTGTGTCAGGATGGTTCTGGAATATCTCCTGTGAGGGAGGCTCCATCCCCTTTCTGAGCAATCTGTTCAATGCTTGGTCACTGCACAGTAAAGTTCTTCCTCATGTTCAGATGGAACTTCCTGGGCATCATTTTCTGTCCTCTCTTTGTGTCCTATTGCTCAGCATCATGGAGGAGAGCCTGGTCTGTGCTCTGACACTTCCCTGCCGATACTTACAGACATTGTTGAGCCCCTCTCAGTCATCCAGGTGACATAAATCAAATTATCTGCTCCTGTATGAAAAAGGAACAAGCTGGAAAAAGATACTGCTGTTGCAGACACTAAATCTCTTCAGTGATAGGCTGCAGGATGGGAGAGGGGAACTGAATAACAACACAATTTGTAACCTCATTCCCTAAAATTCCCCCTTTCTCTTGCCCTTATATTGCTTTTACTGGTAAAAGGAAACAATGATACAGGCCCATAAAATGAGAGAAGAATAAAAATTGTCTGGGTCACAAGGAAATTAAATGAATGAGTGTGAAAACCAGAATGATTGATTAGTTAAATTTTTACCCAGTGGTCCCCTGGGCCCCTGTACCAAAGTCACAGCTGGTGCCTTCCCTCCCTAGGGAAGCTCAGAGCTGGTGGCCACATCCAACTGAGACTGTATCATTTGTGCTTGAGACACACCATCCTTGCCTGGTCATTTGCTCTATTGTCTTCTGACTGTGCAGTTCTACCCTGATAAACATTTTGGATTTAGGACTACACTCTGACTAAAAGGCCTGTAAATACAAAGGAAAAAGCAGCATGGGTGGGATATAGCTCAGAGTCTCTGGGAGTTTCTGACCTCTGAGAGTCTGATCCAGCTCCCACTGAAATCAGGGGGAGACTTTCCATGGATTTAAATGGGACTGTAGTGAGGCCTCATGCCAGAACCAGAGCCTGCAGGGCTGTTGTTATTGGCAGTGATGGAGAAGGAGAACACAGTTTGCCCTAAGATGCAAAGATGTGGTTGTAAAGCCATCAGTTAAAAGAGACCATTTTGCTTGTAAATCTATAAGATTTGATATTGACAGCTCTTAGGAATGTGGATGAATATCAAAACATTTTTTTTTCCCATCCCAGCATAGGATTTCTGCCAACCAGCATGAAGACTTCTGTTTTCATGGTCAACTGATGGGTTGGTTTTCTGATCGTGTCATGTTTTTAACAGGGGGCTGGATCAGACTTGCCTTCCAGCCTAAATTATTCTGTAATTTCCAGTGTTGGTGAATCAAAATTTCATCTATTGAGGTCAAAGTATAGGTCTTCCTAACTTCAAAGAGACCACATGGTATATATTTAACATTTCAAACTACCCATAGGATTATTTTGTCAAGGAGAGGAAAAGACATTAGTGTCTTAAAGAAGTTTAGCTTGAAAGTTAAGTGACACATGTTTGAATATAACATATTGAATGATTAAGATAGCCTGTGGTTTTTGAACTTTTCTGGGTGTCTCTCTGCAAGCTGAATTCTGTGCCTGTGTATGTTTCAAGGTGTTGGATATTCTAGCTGGTAGCTATCTAGACAAGGATTTTCATAGCTAGAATCCTACCCCAGGACTCCTTTTGGGTCTATAAATCAGGAGATCAAGCTGAGAAACTGGAGTGGCTATCCAGGGATAGCCACTGACTGCCAACTGCAGAGAGAAAAAAGAGGCAGTTGTGAAAGATGATGTCTAAAGCATCTTATCTCCTCCAGTAGCTGAATTTACTGCCCTTGAAAAGTCAGCAGCAGCTCCAAAGAGACTGGTGGAGGTAGATCCCATTTCGGTTCTCTGTGGCTTGGGAACCAAGGAGAGGACACCAGCTCACCTACATTTGTCCCATCCTTCAGCCTTCCTTCCAACCACACAAGAAAGTCAAGACAATACCTCCAAACCCCCACATTTATTCCCCCTGCCATGGTGGAGCACTGCTGGGTAGCTCCAGAATTACTAAACAGGATTGCTAGAGAGTGTCTGAAGCCCTTGCAGGCAGAGCTACAGCTGGCAGAGGTGGGTGGGCAGGGTGCTCTGGCTCTTTGCAACCTGATTGTGCCTCCTGGGCTGCTGACAGTGAGGTTTTACTGACACATCCTATGTTGTGTCCTTCAGTCTGGGCAGCAAAGCTCACTCTAGCACAGAGTGAGTATGTTAGGAAACTCTCAGGCTGGCTCTAGTGTGCATCCATTAAAGCTTGGATAAGAGAGTTATAAAATCCTCCAAAGACTCCCCTCCTGACCCCTAAACCAGAGAAAATGAGTTGCTTGTCCTTCCAGGAGCACTGAAAAGCAAAGCAGTTACCAAACATCATGTGCTGGCTTGATTTCTCTCTTGTTACTTGCTCTGGCAGAGTTGCCAGACAGCCTGTACAGCAGCCAGCCCAAGTGTGACATCTGTTTTGAATCCACTTTGCCTGTGTTTAATTAACTCTTTCTGTCTCTCCCCTGTCACCGTGTCCAGATCCCAAGCCTCCCAGCGCTCCTGTGCCCCCCTCCTCTGCCAGCAGCCTGCCCTGGCCCGTCATCATCGGCATCCCTGCTGGAGCTGTCTTCATCTTTGGGACAATCCTGCTGTGGCTGTGCCAGTCCAAGAAGAAGCCCTGCTCCCCTCCGGCCGCTGCCCCCGCGCACCGGCCGCAGCCCCGCGACAGGATCTGCGTCTCCCAGCTCCCCGACAAAGACTGCATCTCCTCCATCAACTACGAGGAATACGTGGCCCAGCAGCAGCATTTACTGTCCCAGGGACCCGCCCTGGCCCCTGCCATGGCCTCCAAAATGTACCCAAAGATTTACACGGACATCCACACCCACACTCACTCGCACGTTGAAGGCAAAGTCCACCAGCACCAGCACATTCAGTACCAGTGCTAAGGGCTGGCCCCATGTACAGTGGCTCGTTTGGGCTTTTCCTCGTGGTACCTCAGCAGAGACTGCTCCAAGTCAGCTCGCACTGCCAGCAACAGGCAAAGCAAGAAAAGGTTATATATGTAATTTTAAATATATATATACATATATATATATAATTGTATATGCGTGTGTGTATGTGTGTATATATATATGTGTATATATCTATATCTATCTATATAAATATATATATAATAGAGAGAGACAGAGAGAGAAAAGAGATTTGTTTTTGGGTTTTTTTTTTAATTATTGCAATCAGGATGTAGCCGAGGAATAATGAAGGAACTCCAATTCACAGCAGAGAGGCAGCTGTCTCCAGCAGCAGAGCCTTCCTGGATATTTTAATCAAAGTGGCAACAATTGAGGTGGGATACAGGGATGTGAACCACCACCTTTTTCCTTGTGTTACTGAAAGGAGCAGGTAGAGCAAGAGGTGTGTGTGTGGTGCTTTTCGGATGGGCCTGGATGCCTGCTGGGCATCCCTTGTTTTGGTGGGAAGCCCCCAGACCTGTCCTGCTCTGACTGACTCGAGCTCTCACGTACTTGAGGTTTAGTGACAAAGCACCAGGAGACGTAATCCATCCATCTCTTCCAGGGAAAGAAAATAACACAAGAGGGTCTGGAAAAGCCAATTCCTGTTCATGAGGTGGAATGCCACGTGCTTCTCAGTTGTGGTGAGCACAATCAGTTAACCAAGCTGGTTGGTTCAGTTTCTGCAAGGTGAAGGCATCTTGTTTCCCGTGGGATGTTCTGCAGATCAGCTCTGCTCCCCTGGTCCTAGGACTCAGTGCCACTGCCAGGAAAAAGGAAAGAAGGAAAGAGGAACATTGTACAGAACACCTTTATATTTATATTTAAGAAATAATAATAATTAATAATAATTGAACTGCTGATGGTGAAGAAAGCAAAACACACTGTCCTTCTCTGATGGCTTAGAGTGACAAGCTACTGGATTTTCTGCATCGATGCAAAATACATGAAAGCATTAGAAAAAATAGTAAGAAGCAAGAAGAGTGAAATAATCTTGTAGGAAAAAATTGCATTTGAGAAATATCCACCTAGGTTGTGTGTGGTTGTCCCCTCCCCTCAGATATCACTTCGTAAGTGATAAAACATTGCAGTTCAAACAACAGTAAAAACAGAAAGAAGAGAAAATAAATAAGGACCATATTAAATACCTATATGGACTGGGAATGAATCCAATTGCAAAATATAAAGCCTTTGTAATTCTATATAGAGTTTAAATAGAAGTCATGTATATTTAATTTATTTTGTTAAACAAGAAAAAAAATGTATGATATTTTCCTCGAAACAGGCATTTCTATATGTATTTTTGATCAAAGAAAATAAAGATTTTTTTTTTCAGGTTCTGTAGATGCCAAGCTCAGAACACACTTGATGCAGCTTGTGACCAACTGTGCTTCTCCTAACCTGGAGGCCACCTGTCTTTATGCCTTTTCACAGTAGCCAGGTGTCAATTCCTGTCACCTCAGGTGCTGCTGGTGCCATCCTATCCATCAGAAACTGACCTTTTCCACTGTCTGCATTCCGACCATGAGGGTCTGCAGTGGCCAGATCACTTCTCATGGACCCCAGCCATCTTCAGGAGCAGAGTTCTTCTCTCACAGGGAAAGCTGTTTCACTATGCATTTCTGGGGGAGGGTGTGGGGAGGATGACTCATTAGTTTTTTTAAACCCAGACCTACAGTGGTTTTTTTGTTGTTTTGGGGTTTTTTGTTTGTGTGTGGGGGTTTTTATAAAAATTTTGTAAATCAGAGCATAATCATCTGTGAGGCTGTAAAAGGAACTTTGGCCTCAGGGTGCTTGGAAGGCGAAATCATGAAATGTAGGTGAAACACTTAATTTGTAACTGCAGCTGCTTTAGGAGCCAGTGGAGGGTGATCTGGGCACAGTGAGGAGAGAACACAGTGAGCTGCTCCCCTTCTGGGGGGCTTGAACCTTCCTTCTGCTGCACACCACAGAGAGGCACCCAGCTCTTCAGGGGCCAAAATTTTCTTTGGAGAAGGCAGATTCAGCAAAGATGCAGCTGTTTCTCTTCTATTAATTTAGAATTTGATGGTTTAAAAAAAAAATTAAAAATTGAAACATGCTAATTTTTAAGTTTGGAATTACTTCCATCTCAAGCCTCTTCCATTAAAGAGATCCTCACCAAACCAGCTGCTCCATTGAAAAGTGAAACACTTTATTTAATCTGAAACAAAGCTTTGCTTTTCTCTGAACATTTCTGGAGGTATTTGCTCTGTGTTGACCCGCAGTGATTTTTTCTGGTGGTTTGTTTGAATCACCAGCAAACCAAACAGTTCCCTGTTTGCTCAGCCGTGGTGCTGCAAGATGGGGCCCAACTCAGTGAAACACGTCAGCTCTTGCTTTCTTCACCAATACATTCTGCTCCAAAAAGTCCCTTTCTTGCCTTAGGAGTACGTTACCCATATAGGAACCCCTAGAGAAATTCCTGTAGAGGTTGTAATAAAGCAATCCATTGATAACTATAATTTTTTAGCAGGAGGGTTCAACACAAATTAATGAAGTCCCTAAAATTCAGATTAGGGGTATCTTTATATACATCCTCTCAGTTTCAGGGAGAGCTGAGAGGAGCTTAAGTGTGAGCACTGATGTAAGGCATGGATATAAGGCATGATTTAGGCAGGAGTTCTTAATGGGTGTAGTATACTAAGTCATTTCATTAAAAAAAATTATAAAAATAAAAGGGCATTGCCTTTAGGAGGAGATAGTAAGTGTATGTTTCCATGAGAGACACTGAAGTCTACATCTCATATCTGTGCCTGTACTTACTACACCATAGTATGTCCCAAACCCATGCACATTCCAGCAGCATTAGGGGCATGGCAAAGGGCAGGATTCCCCTGTAAGCCTGTGGTCCTTCTCTGCTCTCTGGGCCAGTGTTGTAGCAAGGAGACATTTCTGACCCATGCTCTGTGAGCAGTACTGACACCAGCTTCAGAGCTGGAGGTGAACACTGGGTTTGTGGGGTTCAGCTCTGAGCAAACCCTGAGAGATTTTCTAACTGCACCAGTTCACTCCAAATTGCTCAAAGATGATGATTAACAAGGAATCATTTGAAAAGATCCTTACAATCTTAGAATTACCCATACAGAGGCTCTCTGTGTCTGAGTCTCAGAGAGAGGGTTAGTGGGTTAGGAGGAGCACTCCTGCATTTCCCATATGGCACAGAATTCCAGGCTGTGCTTAGCACTCTCCACCAGTGCCTTCTGCCCTTTGGGACCCCGCTCCGAAGGGCTGTGTCATGCAGGCAAAAACTATATTTTGTCAGATGGCTCAAGTGGAGGGAGTGGCTTCTTCCTGCCCTTCAAAGCTCCTGAATCAAAGATAAATCTCTAGAGCTTCTGTCAGAGCTCTCCAAAGGCAAATGTTGCATTGAACTACCCAGCATGGATAGTCCATCAGCCCAGGGCAGCTGCAGCTCTCAGCTGTGTCACTGAGAATGCAGCTCTGGTTTTGGATGCACTATGAGAGATGCTACAAAGGTCTTGATTTGCAGATAGTGTGGGGATTTCATCCTGCCTTGGCTATCTGCTCCATCTTGACCACCAAAAATGGTGTGAAATTTCCCCCCAGGGAAATACATGCCCTGCTTAGGAGTGGCTCTGTTTTTTGTCTGGGCCTTGTGCTGGCTTGCTGTGCCTGGGTGGATTTCACATTTTTGAGGAATTATTTTTCCCTCATGAGGTATCTTTAGGACCTTTTCTGAGTCACTCTGTCCCAAGCCCTACTGCATACCATTGAATTTTAGGGCTTGATTGTGCCTTGCTTATATTGCAAAGTCTTCCATAGTTTAAATAAATCCAATCAGGTCATACTTGTGTATGAATGCATTTTTTATTCAGTGGGAAAAGATTTAGATGCATCTTCATTCCTAAATAGTGGGTGTTCAAAGAAAACCATGTCTTGTTTGTTGTAACTGACCCTATGTTGAACACAGAAGATTTTTTATTTTATGTATTTGTATACATATGCATATAGATGTGCATGCCAGGCTGTGATACAGAAGGCAGTTGTACTTTTAAAACCATGGAGCTTCAAAGATCAAAGGAATTTTAGGCTTAAAACTCACTATCTTTGTTAATTTTATTTGCATTACAGATCAAACATGGCTTTACCTACCAGTTTGTGCGTGGCATATTTTAACTTTGTATGGAAAATCTTTCTGTGGTTGGCCCTTTTGAACTGAAAACTTATCAGACATTGAAGATAAAAAGTGTTCTGTGGTTTTCATTTGGTGACAAATACAATAACTGTACACATCAAAGGAGACAGAATGGCACAGTGCGTCTGTGGCTTTGTAATAAAAGTTGCAGGGAAAAAAAGGAATAAAAGCCTGGAATTGTGTTAATATATTTTGGAGTTCTGTGTTTTGAACGGAAGTACGGCTCTGTGTGTGTGTGTGTGTGTGTGTGTGTGTGTGTGTGTGTGTGTGTAAACACACATCAGGAGTGTGTGCTGGCAGGGCAAAGCAGACAATATTGTAAACTTACCTGTGTGCCACAGCTTGGTCTGATATTTTCTGTGGGTTCTGTGAATCAAGCAGTGACATTACTTTTTTTAACGATTTGGGAAAGGTTTCTGATTTTTAGTGAAAAAGGGTGGGTTTTAATCTGTTCACCTCTAGAGCCAAATGCTATAACTGCACTAGGAGCCAAATTTTAATTAGCAAGATGAAATTCTGGAATGGACCAAGGGTTTCAAGATCAAGCTCAGCACCTTCACCTCTTTTGAGACAAACCTGTGAGTGTCTCACTACTCACTCCAGAAGCAGCAAATGTCCAAGCTGTGATGACATCTTGAGTTCAGAAAAGCTGGCCCTCACCCGAATTTCATCTTGACCTGAACTGGGTCTTTGACCCAAAAATCCCTGTGCAGAAATTGCACACTTGTGTTAGGAAAGAAAAAATATTTCTCCCTTGCCTCAGTTGCTGTGGCTGTCTGAAACTCTTGAGAGGTTTGAAATACTGGAATAAAGTCCGGAGGAAGAGGCAGAGGTTGAGCAAACTCTGGGAGGTGGGATTGTGGTTTGAACAACAGGTGTCTGCTAAGGAAGACAGGAGCCTCCCTTGGAATGGAGAATTTAAACCCCCTCCCTCCAAAATATTGTAACTCTGAAATTAAGGGGCTCTCAGGCAAAGATATGGGAATAGGAATAACAGTTCTGTATTAGGGGAACTAAAATTAAAAATAAAAGCAAAACGCATGCTGTATTATAAAGGAGAAAAACAAACAACCCCACTGACAGAGTCAGGATCCAACCTGACCCCCTGTGGGTCAGGGTGTTGGTGGCAGTGCCATTCCATGGTGGCTGCAGTCCCAGTGGCAGATGTGGCTCTGGTGAAGTGATGCTCCTGGAGAAAAGTGGAGTTTTTCACTGAAGGTCCAGTGGGGAGAGATGGGCCTGGTCTTCCTCTGAGAATCCAGTGGAAAAGGCTGCCTTGGTGTTCCAACTCCCAGATTTTTATCCAGGTAGGAATACTTGGCTCCTCCCCCTGGTTGGAGCATTTCCCAGTGGGATGATGGAATTCTATCAGTGAGACTCACTGGCCCATCAGCAGAAGATCTCTCCCTGGAGGGAGGCTGGGTTGTGGCAGAGATAAGAAAACTGCCCCAGCAGGTTTATTGACAGTTGGCCATTGACAGACAATTACACCACCCCCCACACCCCAGTTTGATCAGATGGTGATAGAATACAGAGTTTGGGTTACATTTTGCACTGCAACACATTACAGGTGGTCAGATATTAATGAGGAATTTATAATGTCTTTCCTACCTGGGCAGTGCTTCTGCCTACTTGAGGAACTTTGAGCATGCTCAGGACTCCAAATGGCTCAAAGCTGATGATTAAAATGGAATCATTTGGAAAGACCCTTACAATCATAGAAATACCCATACAGAGTTTGTTATAGCTCTTGGAGATGCCAGTGGGAAAAAATCCCTGCAATGTCCAGTGGGAAATCAGTTGGACATATGGAGCCATTCCCAGGTTTTCACATCTATGCCTTGGCTGGCCCATTGGCAGAGAAAGATGGGGTAGTAATTAATGGCCCCAGTATGAAGCCAGACACACATAAATGGGAAATGCACACACTTTGGAAGGAGCTGTCAAAGGAAGAGGAAGACACAACATCTTCAAAATCTTCAGGGCTAGGTGCTTTGTGGACAGAGTGTGGCTGAATGCAAGATTTTGGGGATATTCCTGGGATAAAGGGATTCATGGAGCCCAGATGAGGTCATCTAGTGGTACCTTCTGGCCCTGAGGAAATGTGGCTGAGCTGCAGAGAAAAGGAGATGCCAGAGCATGTCTCTGCACCTGGCTGTGCCTCTGGTAATGAGCATCGTGGTGGCATGAGTGACCTCATGGCAACAATGGGCACACGTCTGCACACCCAGGCTGCACACCCAGCTCCAGCTGCCTCCAGGCAGGATGATCCCAGTGCTTCCCAGCTTAGTGCTGCAGTCGTGATGTTATTCACAGAAAGTGGGGGCTCTGCACTGACATTTACAGCCACTCTGTGCAAACAGCAGCTCATCCCTGTGTGTGCTCACACCCTTCCATTGTAGGGTCTGTCATTCAAGTGTGCTGGCATGGGCTAGGGGCTGTCATCCAATGTGTTGGGGTGGGTTGGAGTCTGTTATCCTACATGTCCTTTAATGACCTGCTGAAGGAACAGCGTGGTTTAGTCTGGAGAAGAAGAGGCTGGCTTGGGGGACCTCATTGCTCTCCCCACCTGCCTGAAAGGAAGCTGTAGTGAGGTGAGGGCTGGTCTCAATGAGGATGGGAGGATATGGCCTTAAACTGCACCAGTGGAAGTTCAGAGTAGATAACTGGAAAACATTTTTCACTGAAAGAGTGGTTAGGCATTGGAGTAAGTTTTCCAGGGAGGTAGTGGAGTCACTGTTTAGGGGAATGTTCAAGAGGTGACTGGATGTGGCACTTGGGGAGATGATTTAGGGGTGATTATTAGAGTGCTGGTTTGACAGTGGGACTGGATGATTTTGAGGTTCTCTTCCAATCTTGATGATCCTGTTACTGCAGAGAGCACCAAGACACAGAACCAAACCAGTGAGACAAATTGCAAGACCACCAACCAGTTATATCCTTTTAGTATCCTCCAGTTATTTATTGCTCTTTAAATCTTTAAGTCTCAAACTAGATATAAGGAAAAATTCTTTTACAATGAGGATGGTGAAACACCAGTTTGCTCAGAGAGGTGGTGGATGCCCTACCCCTGGAAACATTCAAGGCCAGGTTGGACAGGGCTCTGAGCAACCTGACTTAGTTGATGTCCCTGCTCATTGCAGGGGGTGGGACTAGATGGCCTTTAAGTGTCCCTTCCAACCTACTCCATGCTGGGAATCTATGATCCAAATGTGCTGGGATGGGTTAGAGTCTGTCATCCAAATGTGCTTGGTTACATCCAGGCCACCTGCCAGGTCATTTCTGTATTCTGGACCTGGCAGAAAATGCTAGTAACTAGGGACCTGTAGGTATAGACTTTCTCTTCACCTTATATTACCAGCAGAGCATTTCTTTGCCCAAGATTCTCAGCTTTCAAAAGTTTGCTGCAAACATAAAAAAGCCACAAGCAAATCCCAGCACCAAAAATGTGGATTACTGTAGTTGGAAATAGGAAGTAATGGCTGATAAAACCACATTTAAAATACTGGTGTTACATTGACTGTTAGGTGGCACATATATATTGTCTATTTATAGAGTGGAGTCTGGAGAAAAGAGAATACCCATTTTATGTTTTGTTCAGTCTTTGTGTGTGTTTACCAGCTTCAGGTCTTTGTGAGCAATATATGGAGCTCTGACCTTAATTTGTCCTCATTTTAGCTTATGCATTTTGCTCTTTCTTTCTTTTTTATTTTCCTTTCTGCCAGTCTGCTGTAATTAGGATTTAACATATCCTCCAATATGCATTGACATCAGCAAAGCAATGAATATTCTTTTTCTTTCCCATTTTCACTAACCAAATCCAGTCCAAAGTGCTATTTCTAGCTGAGCTGATCTATGCTTTAGTGAAAGGAGTAATAAATAACATTTTAGACCAGACTTCAAAATGCCTTTTTCCTTTCATCTGGGTAATTAAAGTCAAGCTGCTGTTCCTGAGCACTTTCTGATGGAATTACATAAGTTACACAGCTCTTCATTTGTATCTTATTAAGCATTATGTGTTATTGATGCTGTTCAAACAATTAGCACCTAAATATGCCCTGTATTCTCATAAAGAGGCAGTGTTAATGTTAATGCCCTGGTTAACAGTTTGCTCCCATCCAGAGTCCACCATTGTGCTCAAATGCCATTTAATATCAATCAGGTCCTTACTGATGCCCTTCTGAAGTTGTTCTCTTCTGCAATCATTTAACTGTGCAGCGAAGTGAGAAGGAGTTGAACAATAACGTTAAGTAAAAATGGCATCTCTCTTAAGGCAGGAATTTTTCTAAGTTCACTGCAAGTTTTGGTTATAAAAAGGCGAGTGCTTCATGGTGATCGGTCATCTTGACGTTTTTATGGTGTTTTTATTACCCCTGGCTCATTTCCATACTAAAGAGAACATTTGTAACAATACTTGCTCTCTCTGTTATGATTAGGATTGCGCTTTGTTCGGCTGTTGCTGCGCCCAGTAATGCTCTTGGCACATGTCCTCTCAGACCCTGCAGTGTATTTATTCAAAAGGAAGGAAAAAGAAGTGTCTACTAAAACAATAAACTACCACTGCTTGCGTTAATGTGGCCATAGCTTCCTTGTGCTGCAGACAATCAGCTAGAAAAGCTGTTGGGTAAACTTGCTCCTTCATTGCTGAAAAAATAAATATTCATGAAACTTACAGCCACTTTTTCCTGTGCTTTATTATAAGGTTGAAAACTGTGAAGGATTTTAAAGCAAATGATTTAATCAGAGATAAGGATGGAGGTCCAGATCCTGGAACCAATGGGAGTCAGATCTAAAATGCTAATGAGGACTTGGGTAAGGGTTTAAGGTAAATTTTGATGTGTTACTTCAATGTTAATGTTATCCTGCATGTAAAGACAGGTTCAACCCAATATTAATTTTATTAATATTTAAAATTGAATACACTAATATATTCACTGATGCTGTCTTAGGCAGGAGGTGAAAATGTGAGAAGAGTCATAAATGGTAGGAAGGGGCAATTTAAAAAAGGGAGGCAGTGCTGTCATGTCACCAGAGGTTTCCAGGGTGAGGTCAAGTTAAGATTTTGGCTACCCTGCATGTGTTGGATCCTAGGAGGCAGCTGGAGCACCTGTGGGGGTTTCCTCAGACCCAGGGCAAACTAGAGCACTCAGTGCCTCCTGTGTATCAGGCAATTTATCCTGAGCACATCACTGCAGAACGTCTTTCATTTAAGGTGTGTTCATGTCTTGCCTGGCTTGCAAAGACAAGGAAGGATATTTTAAAGATCAGATTCACTTTTTTTCTTAAGCGACTTGGTGAAATTAACAACAGAGTAATCATAAACTTCCTAAAACAGGGAAGAGAAACTGGCACTTCACAAAGATGGTTTGGTTACTGGGGGGAGAAGAAGACCCCTGATGTTGTTTCCTTTTCCACTAAAGCCAACAAGATAAGCTGAGTTTGCTACCCACAACCATCAAACAAATGGATGAACCTGGCTTTGACAATAAAATACAACACTGGAAAAAATACAGCAATATGCAGCAAATTGGTGAACTGTCCATTTATGTTACTTTTGCCCAAACTTGGTAGAGATGTCAACAAATAGAGGTGATTTTCCTTATGCTGCTGTGTTCTGCAGCCTGGGAGGCTGGTGGTTTCCTGAACTCTCCACGTCTGTAGGAATAGGAAACAAAACAAGGTGATGAGAGGGTAGAGGAGTGTGGGGTGGGATCTCCTGCTGGTCCAAGACCCAGCTTTCATCGCTCAGCTCCAGCTGCTGTTTGCTGGCCAAAGCTCTGGGCTGCCGGGGAACCTGAGCTGGCCTCTGCTGTGGTTCAGTGAGAGCAAAGAGTTCTCCCACTTGACATCACAAGAGGAGCGTTTTGATGTTTATCTGAAACTCCCTTCCCAAAGTGCATTCATGGTAAAGGCTGCATGTAAGGACAGGTTCAACCCGCTATCACGGAGAAGTGATAAAACACTTTTCTCTCATTTTGGTTCTTAAGGCCTAATACTCCCATATGCCAGAGAAGATTTGTAAGGGGCCATAAAGTCAGCACAGCTCTGTTTGCACTTGCTTTTTGGTTCCTTGACAGTGCTGCTTGGGCCTCTGTGCAAACACGACTCTGCAGTCAGCATTTAAAGTGCCAGTCCCTGCAGCATTTGATCTGATTTTCCGTCTTTGTTGGAACAGACACAGAAAACAAAAGCTGAAAAATCACATGGGCAAATCAATGTCAAAATAGTACTTAAAAATAACCTACTCATTAAATAATTTTATGACAAAATATGATATAAATTTTGTAGGTAAATGGTAACTCTCCATTTCCAGAGTGTCTATCCTCCACACATTTTTGACCACTAAAAATTTCTACATCCCTGAGAATCATAGAAATAATCACTATCACTGTATAGAAGAGACATTGAAATACAGATAAATGAAAAGGTTTTTGTAGAGCAGGAAGAGCATAAATTTGAACTTGGATCCATGCACCAAATTAATGTCTGCCCAAAGACATCACTTTCCTCATTATGCCAGCAGTGCTTGCGTTGATACTGGGAAATCATTAGATATCTGTGGTCTCTTCCGCCAAGTAAGAGACAGGACAAAAGGAAATGGCCTCTAGTTGCACAAGGGGAGGTTTACATCCAATATTATGAAATTCAATACTATGAAAAACTCTTCACAGAAAGGGTGGTCAGGTTTTGGAACAGGCTGCCCAAGGCAGTGGTGGATTCATTATCCCTGGAAGTCAAAAGACATAGATGTGGCACTTGGGGACACGGATTAGTGGTGGCTATGGAAGTGCTGGGTTAATGGTTGGGCTCAATGATCTCATAGTTCTTTACAAACCTTAACAGTTCTATAATTCTGTGTTTTACAGTCTTTCAGAGCATCAGGAGCAGCAAAGCAAGACTAAGACCAATTGTATCCCCAAACTAGAGCTGGTGGCAAAATGAGGATACTGGAAGCCCCACTGGGGAGGCTGTGTCCCAGTTCCAAGCCCAGTTTCTCACTCAGTGGAAGGCACAGACAGTTTGTTATTCTGTTCAGCACCTTCACTTGTCCCTTTTTCCTTCCAAAACACTATCTAAAAGGTGAAACTGTTTCCCCAGGTGCTGGATGAGGCCATCAGAATGGTTTGGGTTAAACTTGGCTTCACGGAAGTCACTGGGATTCTTATGCTGGACTTTTTTGGGAGGCAAGCTCATTTCCTTTGAGAGCTGGCAGCTTTCTGACAACTGCTGTCATCAGAACTGTGGTATAAAATTTTTTCCCTTTGTTTTCTGGACAAGTATGTACAAGAGAAATGCGAGGGGAAATTTGTACCATCCTGGAGGAACTGTGCAAGATGTGTCAACATCAAACCTTTGTCCTATAGCTACTAGAGAAATTCAGCTGTGTGTGGTTCCAGCTCATGCATGTCAAGCATTCAGAAGCTTCTATCCAAGACCATGTGTTGATCTTAAGAAAGCTGATGGGGAAAATCACGATAAATAATTCACATTTCAACTAGCATTAAATAGAAATTTTACCAAGCAGGTTCAAATTATTTATTAGACACTGTTAAGTCCCTCCAGGAGTATCAGGCAACAAATGATAGACAATATTTTGGCAGTAAAGAGAAGTGGTTGCTTCCAACAATTATGGATGACCAGGCTGTCCAGGAAATGTGTTTGGATTTTTAATCTAGATAGTTTTTCATTGTTGAGATTGTGGTTTAAGATAGCAGTACAGGGATAAGGGTACCGGGTGTGGATTTTTTTTCTCACTATATGTTAAATTTTGAATGCTTGGCTATTCAGAATTCTAAAAAATGGTCATGAAAAATATGAATTTCAAAAACGTTCAGTGTGTGTGCCATTAAAAATAATTTAATATAAAGATATGTTCCTGATATTTTTTAATTTAACAGAAACTAACGAAGAGAGTTTACAGAGACAAAATGTAATACTGCTGTATTTAGTGATGAAGATACATTTATTTTATGGTTAATTTGTGTGTCACCAGTGTTGGTCAGTAAGAAAAGCCATTTTGTTATTTCCAAGACTGTCAAATATTTGAGCTGTCCCCTGGCAGTATTTTTAATACTTTTCAGTCAATGTCCTTAGGATATTTCACAGTATTTAAAACTCAGAAGCCAGATTTTTTTTTTTTTTTTTTAATTTAGCAGATTAATGTTTAGCATTGGAGTTGTGTTTTGGACTTTACCTCTGGCAATGCCTGTGCAGTATGTAAGGAAGACTAGTCAATAATTTCCATTTTTCCAAGGCAAAATATCAAAACTGGAAGCACCCAAATTCCATGAGTCTGCCTGGGGCCTGCAGCCTGGAGTGCTCTTCTTTCCAACCTTTCTTTGAAAATCCATCAGCGTTTCCTTTTAAAACACACCTAGAGGGTTTGACACCTTTTTATGTGACAATCAGGTGCTTGTAACTCTCACTCAAGGTGTAAGAGAAGGGCTCTGAACATTGCAGCCTTTGCAAATTTCTATCCAAAGTCCTGTAGATTTCTCCAAATCTTGACTTTCTGAGCACCCTCAGCCAGGCATCCTGAGGTTTTCCCTGGTGTGGGCATGAAAACAAATCTGTGGACAGGCAGGGAAAGGAGGCAAGGACTTTCAGAGCAGCACAAGAGCTGTTCAGGTGACACCCCAGCCCCTCCACCTCCTTGCAGCCCCTGTGGTTCCCCCTGGACCCACAGCAGGATTGTGTGGGGATGGGTTTGGAGATGAGAGGGGCACTATTCCCCCAGGGCAGACTGTCAAATCTCTCAGTCATGCATCCTGGAACAAGAATGACGGCTGTGCTGCAAGGCTGGAAGAGATGGGCTGGAAATGGCTTCATCTAATATATCTAAGGCAGGCATGCTGGGCAGAGAGCAAGTTGCCAGGACCCATATTTGGAAGTCTTTCATGGCCATCATCTGCCATCATCTCAAGCCAAGAATCATAAGCATTATAACAAGGAGATATACTTGAGCACAGAGGATTACAGTTTTCTCAAGGATTGTTGTCATAAAACCCATAGTGGGTAGAGCTTAACATAGTTTATGATAATAACTGAGTATCACATTGCCCATAGCATCAAAAAATGACAGCAAAATTCAGCAGCAGGTGGGCAGCTTTAATTATATAGGCTCCAAAGGGAATAAACACTGGGATGATTTTTACTGTCTGTCTGGTATGAGTCAGTCCACAATGACCCTACTGGTGCAATTTGGTGAGAATAAAGCATCTAGCCCATATTTAACCATGCAAAGTTTCTTTTTCTTCCCCCCCCCTCCCCTGTGAGAACAGAGAAAACAGGATTTGTAGGAGGAACTGGGGGATGTGTTACTGTCAGCGATTTGCACATATCTGAAACAGGGCTGAAACAGAGGAAGTACCCGAACAGCTGGGACTGCAACAGATGTTCTGCAGACAGCTCTGCCTCATGAAGATGTAGTACAGTAATAGGTCATGTTACAGAAACAGAAAATTAAAAAAAGAGTGATTTTGCATGCATGAGCACTGGCCCCCCAGGCCCAGCAGTATGAGTGACACTGAACAGGGGAAGGCAGCTGGGACCTCTCTGAAGAGATCATTGTGTCCCTTGCCACCACAGCCTGCTCTCCCAACACAGAGATACCTCCAGCAGAAACTACCAGACTCCCAGTACAGAAAGACAGGAGGGGTGAGTGCAAAATCCTCTCCCCATTTCTGCAATTTAAGGGTGGATTCTCAATTTCTTGGTGTCTCTGCTTCACA
This sequence comes from Certhia americana, assembly GCA_018697195.1. Taxonomy (NCBI): domain Eukaryota; kingdom Metazoa; phylum Chordata; class Aves; order Passeriformes; family Certhiidae; genus Certhia; species Certhia americana. Next base: position 60,235,640 of record CM031860.1, on the reverse strand, counting down.
GCTTTTAGCCTCTTCCTCTGCCTCTCTTCCTGCAGGTCACTGGGTGTAGGTTTTCCTTTATGCTAACCTAGAAATGAGAATGGCTGCAGGAAATTCACCAGGAATTTCTGGACATTATTCCCTGTAGTCCTCAGATAGGATCAGCAGGATCTGTTGTGGTGAAACCAGGTGATGATGTCCCAGCTGGAGCTCCAGTGCAATCTCTGCCATCAGCCACAACAATCCAAAGCTTCCCAGAGCAGTGTCTGCTACTGACTTCATCTAGGGAGACGAGAGATTTTAGGTGATCTTTGAGGCCAAGAGGCACGAAATTCCTTACCTTCAGATTAAAAGAGTGTCCTAACTACCAGGTCATAGGGTTTCTAGAGAGATTTTCAGTATTTTCTTTGAAACTGAGCTGTTTTGCATCCAGGAATGCAATAGTGATGAGGTCAGATGGCAAATTGGGAGCACCGAGAGCAATGTCTTTTACTATTATTATATTTCTTTCCAAACTGGGCATCAATTATTTCCACAATGAACAACATCAGAAAAAATAAACTGGCCTTCACTGTTTCCCTTTGGGTACACAGAACAATTTTCTTACCTTCCTGTTTGGTTGCTCTATTTTAGTGGGTCCCAAAGGTTTTCCTCATTTATTTATTTTCATTACAAAACTGAATATTGCCCTCTTACACTTCTCAGTGCTTTCAATATGTTAAAATTTCTGATGTCTTTCACAGGTATCTTATTCAGCTTTGCCACTATGATGCTCAAGAAAAGCTCCATCAGTAAATGGAAATGGACTCCATGGGATATTAAATATATTTAAGTAAACACATTAAGCAAGTGAACACATTAAGAAAAGTGAGCACTCTTAACTCGATGAAATGAGACTGCAAGCACACAAGGGCCCCATATGGCAGTTTCATTACAAACAGACTCCTGTACACATACTCACATGTTCCAACCCTCTCTCCTAATATGAGAAAAGTGTGATCTGTCATGTCTTTGCATGATATCACTGCTCTGCTGGCATTTAAATAATTACAGTACACTGTGAGGTGCTTGGGACCAAAAACATTGTGGCCCGGAGTGGAAGGGCCTCCTTTTGTTGTGTCTCTCCAAGTTCATCAGGTTCCCATAGAAACCCAGAGCCCACCAAATAACCAAATATCCTGTTTACAAACACATGGGACACCCACTGGGGATTTCTTTAAATATTTGATTCTTTAACCACCCATTTCTGAGAATAATTTAATTCAGCCTTTGGCACACCTCATGCTGTAGAAAAGTGCATTTTTCCACTGTACTCCTGTGCAGGTACTGCTGGAAGCTGTAGCAGCCACACTGGCACTGCAAAGGGCAGCGTGGTCACCTCTTGCTGGGAAATGATGTAGACAAACCCAACAGAGCAGTTCACAGGCATCCCACTGCCTGACATTTACTACTCAAAATCTGTATTGAAGGCTGATGAATAGAAACCACTGATACAAAATTCAGGGAATGATTTGTCAGGAAAGGAAAGAGCAACTGGGATTTCTTTCACACGTGTTTTCTATATTGCACTCATAATTACTAATTGCTTCCTCACTTGGGATTACAGGCTATTATTTTAAGCTTCAGAACATCAGTGACATGTAGGGATAGATTGATTGCAAATCTCTATTTTTCCTATTTCTGAATAGGGATTACTTGTAAAACCTGGATATTTTCCTTACCTGGGAGTTCAGGGTAAGGTTACCATTCCAAGTTGTCTTGTATTTCTGGTCCAGACCAGTTCCAAACTGCAATCTCTTTCTGTTCCTGACCTCCTCTTACCTTTCACATTTCTGTGCCCCTTTGGGATCTTCTTTGCAATAGTACCCAGAAAAGTCCCCTCTCTGCAAAGGAAAAAATGTAAAGCTGAAAAGGCAAGTTGGATTTTAAAGATACATTTTCAAATATTTTCCTGCTGCTCATGGGACCTTGCTTGTCCTGTGATTAGCCAAAATTACAGCAATGAAGAATGATCAATGTCCAGGACAGGTCAACTCACTGGGTTTCCTTATTGACCATTACTGGTCACAGGACTCCTGTGGGAACCTTCTCCACTGCCTGGGATTATGAATGTCAGTCATGGCACTTCTGTGAGCAGCATCTGCTCCCAGAACAATAGATGGAACTTTACACAGCATTGACTCCTCCTCCACAAATAGGGCAGGACTTTTGGAGCACAGCCTGGAGTTGTCCAGCCACATCTGCCACCTGGAGAAGCTTCCCTTATTTACTGTCCCATCAGATGTAAGGGCTACATTTTGCCCCAGATGCTGTTTCCTGGCTGGTGAATCTCTTGGCAATGTGTCCTTGGCTCCTGGGACAGGCAATAAGAAGGAAAAGCTGTATTGTAATTTTCTGAGCAAAAGAAAGTTCAGGAGAGAAAGAAAATATTAAAGTAACCATATGCTTCTGTGGTAACACCTGAAAAGAGACTCACATCAGCTTTCTAGCAAGTTATGAGTGTGGCAGACAGCCTTGTCCACACTTCCAAGACCTCAAAACCCTTTGGAAACTCATCAGTCATGTCCACAGTGAAACTGAAGGGTTGAGTGTCCAGTAGCCCTTGCCAAGCACCTCCCAGCATCACAAGAGAGGAGGAGCAGCAAGGCACTCAGGGCTGCTCCGCTTGCTTTTTTTCTGCTGGAATCACTGTTTTCTCCTGGCTGCTGTGGTAGACCATGGCACAGAAACTCAGGAACCCACATGCTGAATTCCTGGATAATTTACTGGGCTGCAGAGATGATACAGCCCAGACTCCAAACCAAAAAAAAAGGTGTGAAGAGGAATGGAGAGAGAACGGGGGAAACACTTGAATCTTCTCTCTAGGAGGCTTTTCTAAAACATCAACTTTGGCATGGTCTGGGATGCTTCAGCTGGAAAATGTGCAGGCAAGGGAGACACAAGAGGCTATTTCAGGAATTGTGAGGCCTTTTTAGGGTGAAGTGCTATGAATAAATGACTAAAGCCAGTGACAGTGGGAGAAATCAAATGCTTTTTTTTATGGTCTTTAATAAGAGCATAAAAAGCAAGGGAAATTTGGGGACAGCTGCTATAATTTAGTATAACTGCACCCTTCTCTTGGACCACCACAAGACCTACAGCTTTCATGATTGATTCTAAGCAGGAGATGTACAAAAAACCGAAAATAATTTGGACGAAGATGAGGAAGCTGAGTTGAAAATGAGAGAACAGGTTGATCATTTTGCTTGATCTACTCAACAATTTTCATTATACCCTCCATGACCATTTTCAGTTGAAAGGGGAGTGTTTTCTCTCCATCTGTTGATGGAAAGAAACCTTCACACGGGCTGGTTTGCTGTGAGAGAAGCTCTGCCTGGAGAACTTGGCTCCACAAGCCAGGAACAAAACTGAAATTTGTTCCCATCCAGTGAGAGGTTTCAGAGATTTTGCCTTTCCCATCATATGATCAATAAGAAGAACAATTGAAATTCTTCACACCAAACTTTTCCCCTCCAGTTTCAGATTGGTTCCACAAAAATTTTTAACCTGAATCATGTGAAATCAATTTATTTCAATTCTGAAATTTAAAGATAAGGGAAAACTCTTGAAAAATGTAACTGTACTGCAATTTCAAAGGTACTTCAGAATTCAAAGAAATTCTTCATTTATGGAAAAAATTTATAGAGACAGATTTGAAAAGTATATTTTTAAAATGTTTGGTCTGGGAATACTTCCTTCCCCAAATGTTCCTCCTAGTAAGTTGAATTCTGACAAAGTAGTTTCCAGGAAATGTGGCTTTTCCCATACCATTTTCCTGCATTGTTTGGGAGATCCTCATCTCTGGATCCCGGCCTGAGACATTGCCCTTAGACCTGTGTGGAAGGAACACACACTGAGCTTTCTCTATTAAAAATCTGTCCACTTTCATAGGCTGGACAAGATGAACTGAGCAGCAAGAGGGATTTTTTTGTTTTGCTGGGTGGCCAGGCAACACATGTGAGCTGATGGGTAACTTTTTAGTGGCTTCATGCCCTTCCCCCACTCCTTTATATTTTTTCTTTTAAAGTATTTTTGGGGAACTGGAATAAACAATCTAACATCAAAAGGTAGAAGTATATGAACCAGACACTCTCTGTCACAACCTGGAGCAGCAGGCAGTCTGGCATATCCAAAACATAAAGCACCAGGTATTCTGGAGACTGGGAGTGGATCCAAAACCGAAGTTAACGGGGCATTCACATTAGAATAAAAGAGACCTTATTTGAGGAGGTATAAATTCACTGAAATATGTTCCATGTATAGAAGGAACAAGAGGTCACAGAAGTGGCCAGTTTGGCTTACTCAAGGCACTGAGGGCAAAATGCTGGCAGAACACACTCCGGATGATGCCAAAGAAATCAAATGTAGCTTGCTTCAGCTTAGGGAGGCCAAGGGACCAACAACACAAAGAGATGCAATTATAACTTGGTCAGTCCCCTGACGCCAGCGTGTTTCTGGAGCTGGAGCTGAATCTTTTCCATCCAAAATAGGGTTCATTGTGTATGAGCCCAGGGCTCACCACGTAAAGCTGCCTCCCCCCCACTCTGGGGTTTGGGGTTTCTTCAGGCCACGGATGGGAGGAACACGTGAGAAATGAAGGGCATGTTCCATGGGCTATTGCAGAGAGACCTTCCCCTCTCCCTGCTCTCATCACCACACCAAACCCCCTTCCCCTCTCCAGGAAAAACCCTTAATAATTACACCAGAAGATATAATGATCCAGCTATAAGATGGTCTTCAGCACAGAGTGTGGACATTGAAGGGGGTCTCTCATGTCAGAGATATTAATACTATATATATATATATATATATATATATATATACTATTTGGGGCAGGAGAGTTTTGTGCAAGATAGTTCTTTGAGGGAACGGAGAGGAATTACTGGCCTGATTTAGTGTTTACAGTTAACAAAAAAACCTCCAGCTGTTAATCCTACATGAAATTTATCCCCTTCAGCATTTTTAAATTTTTTTAATAGAGTCACTAGGCTGAGCTATGCTCAGGGTGCTGGGGTTTGTGAACTACCTTCTTCAGGAATTGCCTAATTAGGATTTAGGAACAGGGTCTAATACTGATCCTTAAATCCTTCCTGTGAATCTAGTACCATTCATATGCACATTTAGTCTTTGGCACTAATCAACACAGCCCTACAGAGTCTGGCTTTCCTATCTCTGGATGTTAAATAACAACACAGGGTAAAGCCTGTCAGAGTTTGGCTCTGTGTTGGCTTAATCCCCCTGGATTGCTGTTTCTAAATATTTATGTTACCTGAGATTTTGTTTCAAACTTAATAATCAGCACCGCTATAGTCCAGTAAGCAACAAAACCAGCCTTTGATATGCACAATGCTTAGAGAAGAGAATAATCTTGAGTATTTGGAAGGCACTTTGCCCATGGTGATGCATAAACATGCTAGTGTGGGGTTTTGTTCGTGTAGGAATAAATCACTTTTGTTATCACTTCTGAAAAGTTAATCTGAAACAGTTTCCTGTGCAAAAATTGAAGGGAGAATTATCACCCACACAACCATAACCATAATTCTGTAGGCTATCTGACTCTATTTTATGGGTAAACTGGATTGTATTTTCAGAGAAATGTCTCATTTAATACTGTTTTCCTTCTTCTGTCTGTCTGCTGTTCTTCCCATTTCCCCGATAACAGTCACTATTAATAGATATGTTATTAAGTCACCACTTGGCAGCTCCAGTTTATGGTGTTAATTGAGAGAAGCATATCTGAGACATGTGGAGTGCTTTGTTCAGCTTCAGACCCTACAGCCTAAGTCATGTGTACTCCAGACACACGAGATCCAGACCACAGGAGAGAAAATAAATGGGATAACCACAGACAGGAGGTTTATAAGAAACCTGAAATAGGTGAACCAGGCATAGACCTGAGTTTTCCTAGACACAGATTATTTTTTTTTTTTTTTTTTTTTTTTGTTATTTTTGGTTTTTTGGGTTTTTTTTTTTCCTTTAAGATTAATAGAATCACAGAGTAATTAAGGTTGGGGAAGACCTCTAAAATCATTGAATCCAACCATTAACTTAATACTGCCAAGGCCAGCACTAAACTGTGTCCCACGTGCCACATCCATGTGGTTTTTGAAAACTTCCAAGGATGGTGACTTCACCACTTTCCTGGGCAGCCTGTTCCAGTGCTCAGCAATCCTTCCCATGACTAAATTTTTACTATTATCTAACTTAAACCTCCCCAGGTGCAGCTTGAGGCCAATTGTATTCCTGATTTAAACTCAATTCAGATTAGACCTTAATAGGTTATTCCTTAATATGGCATATAAGGAGTGACAACAAATGAATAATTAAAACCTCTCTGGATGTCTCTTCCAAGCCTTTTCTATGATTAAAATAGTGCAGAGATGAGGCTGAGCACCTTGGGCTGTAACCTAATGAGTTACAACTTTGTTCAGGGCATTGGAAAGCTGATGAGTAACAATAGCTTCATCTGAAACCTCTGATACGTAGAGCAGACAGAACTCTACTGAGTTTATGCAACACGTAAGTAAATGCCCTTAGTACACCACCCACAAACCTGACAAGAAGAGTTTTATTCCTATTTCTCCCAAATGGATTTCTACATTAATTCTTGTAAGTCTATTTTAGCAAATTAGAGCTAAATACCCCTTCTTCTCCCTTAACTTTCCAGACCTCACTCAGCCAACACTATCCTTCTCCATCTTTCTTTAGAAGGACCTTGTCTTCTGAAGACATCTCTTGATTAATTTTCCCTTAAATAGGATCCTGGGCTACTGGCAATGTTTTCTGTGATGCTGATGGCCATCAGTCTCCATGGATCTGTCCTGAACCCATGGCAAGAAGAAATTTGCACTGCCAGAGCCCTCCTGCAGCTTGTCCATCCCCTTGTCTTGTGGATGAGCTCTGCTGTGAAATGCTCCAGACCCATCAACATGTGCTTCTCATCAGCAGCAAGGGAAGCTGGGGCTCCTGGGGTCACACTGGATGAGGTAACTGTTTTAATCAACAAATCCCTGAACACAAGAGAGATGCAGCTGCCTGGCCCATACAGTTGTCCAGTCAGCTCATGGGAGAACAGCAATTAGCTTGCTGAAATGCTAATGAAGAGGTAAAATTGTTGAAGCAATACACAGAGCAAGGCATAAAGAAACTGGTGCTGAGGAGCAAGGGGGATATGGAAGAGAAACCTGACTCATTCATAGCCACTCAGCTTGGGGTGGTGAGTAATCCACAAGTTCAGGTCACAGCCAGACAGGGAGAAGAGACTGACCAAGAGCCACCAGGACTGACCAGGAGCTTCTACATTTGGATGCAGATCTTGGTGCTGGCCTGTCCGGTGCTTTGCCATGGGTTATTAATACAATTCTTACATAGATGAGGGTTTTGGCTTATTGAAGTGTCCCAAGAGGATGTTTCTCTACCACTAATTAATCTCTTCTCACTCCTCATGTCTCACTTCATTCTCCTTTATGATTCCCTATTGGCCTCTGACTCTGGAAATCTCATTACCACAAACATCATCTCCCGCTCCCTTCAACACTCACATCATTACAGACCCCAACTGTTCCTGTAAGGGAAGGAATGGCTCCACATGAACCTTCTCCTGGGCCTTCCTAGGCATTTTAAGCTGTTCAATTATTTGTCCATCAATTACATGAATTAGGTATAGCAGTGAAATCAGGACCCACTGTCTGAGGTGCAAATGAGGAAATAAACCTCAGACCTCTCCCCAGAGAACTCACAATACACCTGCATGTGCAACATGGAGCTCTCAAGGGCCTCTTGTTGGAAAAATATCCTTAAAATGGTATAAAAATTAACCACTCATTGAAAGAAAAATGAACTTAAGCAGCACAGAAACAAATGGAAGGGTGTTAGCTTGGAAGTCCATGAAGTGTTTCTGTCAGTTTGTAGGATTTTTTTCTTCATTCCAGCAAGATCTAAGATCTGAGATGATGTGTATTTGAGAAAACATTACTGAACATCTGGTTGTTGACCGGATATTGAAGGGGTCATCCTGCAGTATCCCCAAAATCCTCTCTGGGAGATGTGTTGCACAGTCTAAGCACAAGGACTGAGTCAACGAACCTCTTTGTTGGGACATGTAAAATGGAACTCACTGGGAACTTGCTCTAACTTCTTAAAAACAGAGGCCAAGGGTAAAGTGGGTTGTCTTCCCTCTACTCCTGGCAAGCTCCCCAGTGCTGGTGACACCCACCACAGGCAGAGGGGATATTTTAGTGTTCCCTTTATCCTCTCACCATCACTAATGGGTTGTCCACCCACCAAAGGTATGGTAACTCACTTCTTGGTTGTCGTGCAGGTGCTGTGCTTCAGTCCCTGTTGAGTTGCTGAGTTCATGAGCTTTGATCAGGGCTTCCTGTGTGTAGTGTCAACTTCTCAATTAAATGACCTCACACTGACCACTGAAGAATCCTCTGACCCCCTTCTCCCCCACAATGTGTCCTGAGGTGTGTGCTCAAAACCAGAAACACCCAGGCTGAGACACTTGGCTTTACTGAAAAGCTCCAAGTTCATCCCTGCTTAATTCAGAGGGGCTTCAGCAGTGATAAATTCTGACCTTTACATGAAATCCACGGCAGAGCAAGCAAGAGTGTCTCTGTTTTCTAATTTAAATTTTACGCTCAAAGGATACACATGCATTTTAAACCCATCTTTTTAGTCCTTGCAGCTGAACTATTCGGCTGTTTTGTTGCCACTGAGAATTCAAGCAAGATGTTTGAGAGAGGGCGAGGGAGCTGCTCTGCATCATTAGTGAAGGCAGAGGTATGGGGCTAGAGTATGTGACCTCTGAGAGAAACAACCTGCACTGAATGCATCCAACAGTAAAGTGCTGCCAGGAACGAAGAGGATTAAACCCCTTAAACTGAGCTTGAAACCACATATGCCTAGGAGTAGACAAATTCCTTCCTAGCTTGGTTTCTCCCTATATAATTAGTCTTCAAATATGCTTTCTGTAGTGAGTGCATTTGTCCCAGTCTAAGAAAGCAAATGGAATGATGTAACTGGTTTCTTTCAGTTCCCACTTCAGTGCAGATTCACAATACCCTTGGACTTCAGGGGATTAAGTTCCTGTCTTGGCTGTGGTCCAGTTACTGGTCATTGCTATTTGTTGATTATCCCAGCATTCCAGAAAACATTTTATCCCCTTCATTAACTCACAATTGACCAATCACATAAATCAGGTTAAGGACTAGTGGACATGTCCACAAAGAAAAGAGAGATTCTAAGAAAGGCCGATTAAAGAACAGGTTGAATCTGATTTTGTCTTAAGGTCTCTACTCTTGAAACTGCAAATAATGACCCTTGCAAAAAAGAGCATTAATTCAACTACCACTCTTTTGTTCACACTTTGAAAAGATGAAAAAAAAAAGCATTGTTTCTCTAAGAGAAGTCTCCACCTTCTTAAAGATTCATGGCTTGTTTCCATTATCACGTTTAAAACCAGATTTTTTTGCAGATGTAACACCTGTGAATGTGTGAATGATTGGGTGTATAATTGTGCCTGTGGTAGACTCACCTTGTCATCAGTGCATAGGTGTGCTGCTGTGAGGACATCTGGACACAGGGGACACACTAATAACCTGTTGTACTCAGGGATCACTGCATGAGCCTTCCTTCAGTAAGAGTCACGGGGAACCTTGACATTGATTTCACTAAAAAAAAGACTGAATCCTGTATGAAATCAGCTTGCCATTTTTATAGATGATATGTTGAGGGCAGCTCTGATGCTGTGACCTCCTCCTTGAACCCAAGTACCTTCAAACCTCATCTGAGGTGACAATAAAGCCTGCAGTTTTGCATCCTGCCCTTCCCATGCATCCCTCTTTGTCTGGCCATGCTGCAACCCTGGAGCTATGGAAGAATAAAGCAATTCCTTGTGCCTTTTATTGGTATTTGGAACACATAATTTTCTTGGTTTGTCTTGGGGGACAATGTTTCCAAGAATGTAACTAGATGAGTTTTAAATTGTACACTTTGCCATGGGTCACTCTCCAAACTCTCACGTACATGTGACCAACATGTTTGAGGGCAGGACCAGAAAATTCTGCCTGACGATGGGTGACTGGTGTGGCCACATCCTCTCCCTCCAAGGTCTGGGTTGCTGTGGGCTTCTGGAGGAAAGGAAAAATATGTGTTTCCCTCTTCTGAAGTGGGTGGGATGTGATTTTCTGTAATAAAGCATATGTGTTATTTTTGAGTCCAAAAGCTGCTCTACCTAAGGGATTTGGACCCTACAAGAAGACAGACATTCTTGTTGCAACACTCTCTTCATCAAGGAAGAGAAATCTGGGCTAACTACCTAGTGCAGGACACATTTTCTTTTCCCCTGAGGGAGACGGGGAGTATCATGACCCAGCATGTTGATAAGCATAGAATCATGGAATAACTTGAGTTGGAAGGGACATCTCTGCACACCTCCTGGGGACCATGGCTTCAACTCATCCACCACCTGAAGAAACAGATCTAGTGTCTGTATCTCCTTCATGTCTGGCTGCAGAGGATCTGGCAGACCTTGTTTGTGCAAAAGATGCTAAGCAATGAACGATTTCTTTGGCAGTGGAAAATGTATAATCAAAGACTATGAAGGCTCCAGAGGGGAACATTGAGGCCATGGCTCTGACAAAGATTTTTTGAGAGGCATCATTGGTCTTGGAGTAATGTGAAACTGGATGGTGGGATGATATTTTCATCCTCTTCCTTGGTCCAGTAGGGGCCTTCTTAAAAGGAAGGCAGAAAACTCTCCAGTGCCAGCACCCCCAAAGCCTTTAGACATTCCACATTGCCTTTGGCAGCACCACCAGGTAAAATTGGGTCACCTATCTGAAGTTTTGGGTGTGAACATGATCTTGTTCTTTCTGGACCCATAACCCAAAGATAAGGATAGGAAAGAAAACAGAGATACTGGATTCCTCATTTTGCTATTCAAGGTTTTTGAGGGTGGAGAAAAACAGATTTTATGATGTAGAAGCACCACTGATTTATACAGTGACATAAAAGCATCAGTGTGACAATATTTATATAGCTAAAAGGTTTTTAAATGTGTCAGGGAAAAATTCAAAATAATATAATGAAGAGAGTATTCAGGGTCTAAAATTGCCAGCAGCTGCCCTGACATCAGTAGGATTTAAGTCCATCCTTTCAGTATCAATGGAAAAAGCCCAGATTTATGTCTTGTAATTCCTCATCATACTGGGACAGGAAAAGATGGAAGTCAGCATGAATTAAGTGCAGAAGTTCTAAGGAATGGAAGTGGTCCCTTGCTTGAGATTCATTGAACTTAATGCTTAGACAGTGATTTAAAATCCAAAATGCCATTTGGCATCCATCTGGTGCCTAGATGATGCCTAAATAAGAGTAGTTTTTTACCCATTAGTTTTAAGCAGTCCTCCAGCAAAAAGACAATGGCAGATTGTGCTGCTATTGCATTTGCACCAGATTTTCACTAAGTGCAGATTTATGTTTATTTAATCACCGTTACTGGTTTATAAGTTATGCCTCATTTCTTTAAACAGTATGATTTCCCACCCCCCAAAAAAATCTGAGTAAAGGATTTTTGATGGAAAATCCATAAAAGGTCCCTTTTGTTCCACCTAATTGAGTTTCACCTCCCGTTACCATTACCTTATTCCTGTTCACAGCACAGAGAATGAAAAGCTTTGGCAAGTTCTTGGGTGAGTATGTCCAAGAAGTTAGAAATCTTGGCCTTTTTTCTGGAAGGTATTGTGTAAGGCAGACATCCTGGACATATCCCCATATTTCTCCCCTTTCTTTCTGTGTCATTCCAATAGTTAGCCTGAAATTGTAGCACAGCTGCCTTCGAGTGTTCTGTAGGGTAGAGTTCCTCAAACCTACATTAACTCAAAAAGCTTTGCTAGGTCTGTTTGGCATTTAAATCTTTAGACAGGGTTCAGACAGCACTGGCAGCCCTAAGATGTAGATTCCCTGGATCTTTTGTTCAGGAGTGACTTCAGCCCTAGCAATTACCTGGCAGCATCACATTGCAGCTTTGTGTTATGCCTTTCCTCTCTCATGTCACTGTATGCAGCAGCATTTCAGTGACTCCACTCTGCTGAATTTCCATGATTTTCTGCCCTAAAATGACCAGTTATTTTTGTGTTTTTGTTTTAACCATTCTCTACCTATTCTGAACAAAGAAGTTATCTTTGTGTGGCAATGAACTAGCCAGTCTAGATATTAACTTTCTTCTGGAAAGAACTTGCTGCTCGGAGAGGTCAAAGGCCCTCAGCTGCCAACAGAAATATGATTTAACAAGCAGAAGACATTTTGGAAAAGAAGTATCTGTGCTCTTGATTTTGCTCCACAAAATGAATAGGAAACTCCCTGTAGTCCTAAGTGCAAAAGTGAGATCCTCCAGCCCTGGCTCAGCTGCTGTCTGTGTGTGCAGCTGAAATCTGGGGACATGATTTTTATGGGGACTTGGATGTGTGAACTACCTCAGATTTCACCTCATGGTACAAGTTTCACACCGGTCAAGACATAGAGAGGCACCATCACAGGGAAGGAAGCGTCCCTTACGTGAATATTCCTTGTGCCTAAGGACACTGAAAGACTGAGAAGCTGGGATAGATATATTTTGAACTCCTTGGCATATTTTGTGTGAAGTTAAGGATGGTTTACTGGGCACCAAAGTATCTGTGTGTATATATATATATACACACACACATACATATATAAAAAGTGTACTCTGAGCACAACCAGCTAAATTTGGAACATGATGAAAACCAAGGCATCTCACCTACAGCTAAGTCCTGCATCCTGCATGAAAGAGGCATTTCCCTGGCTTTTTCACCAGCAAGGTGTGCAGCCACTGGTGTTTAGACACCTGTTGAGACCAGCATTTTACAAAGCACAGCCAGCAGACAACACAAGGAAGATTTCTCTGGGAAGAGTTTATGTCATTAACTACTTATGAGTTATGAGGTCACTTAGGTGGCTTCCACTTCATATCACTCTTCCAAAGAACACAATGATAAAATCATTTTGCTGGATTAAAAGCACAACTTTGTAAGATATAAATGAGGTGAGGTTCCCTCTGCTGACATTAGACTTGGCAAAAGTCTTATGCATCTCAGAGGTAAGGGCATTCTTATGGATCCAATTAGAGCAAAAACACTACCTGGCAAGAAAGAACAAAACCTATAATACTTCTGATTATACAATGGCAGCTGGAATAAAATTTTCTCATATGGGAACACATGATCTCAATGTGTAAGAAGAAACTGGGCTTGTCAGACTTAATTAGAATGAGGGAAATGGTCTATGGTCAGAAACTGCACACGTTGTCCACTCCTGGCTCCTGGGGCTGAGGAGACTCTGAGGTCTGTGGGACAGCACCCTGCACCACAATCCCAGAGACAGAAGTTCACACCAAGGCCTTTTTGCTGCTGGTGGTGAGAAAAATGTGTGCTTTCATTAAAATGTTGTCTCATGCTGGTGACAGAAGGATAGAGGCTCCACCAGAGAGTCTCAAGGCGCACTCTAAATAGCTGTTAGTGATGGGAGAGGGGCCAGCGTGCTCCAGCAAAGAGTGCACAGGCTGGAGGCTGGTTTGGACTGCAAGAGGGCCATCACGGGTAATACATCAGATCCATCCACCTGAAGTACATAAATAGATGTAATTACATCAGCATCCAGCACTCCTCTAAGCTAGAGATTTCCTGTTATTCCCAATTTGTGTAGAAGCCTAGGGGACAAGGAGACTATAGGATTTCAGTGGGATCCAGACCTTCAGTTACCCTTCCAAGCCCTACCCTTGGGGACAAGTGTATCATCATGCAGGAATGGCCTCTGAAGAGCTGCCAGCCGCCTGTCCATGGGGTGGTGGAGCCAGAGCACACTGACCCGCTGTGGTCATTTGGGCACCGGAGCTCACACAGGGCTTGGAAGCTGCTTTGCAGTGTGGAAATAGGTGCAGATTTACTGTGAGAGTGGAGTGGGTGAGAGGGTTGTAGCACCCTCAGCGTCACCATGCACTGGATCCAACATGCTCCTGCCCTCCTGAGTTAGGATCTTGGGTCTTGGGGGATCATTTCCCTGATGACAACTTCCCAGGTGACATCAAAACAGTTTTCTTTTCCTTAAGCTTTTGCTGAACTAAGAAAATCAACTTGAAATATAATCATGAGGTGCTGGGAAGTGTTTAGAGAGAAAAGCAGCAAAAGCAGCATTTTTACCAGCCTGAAGTGATGCAAATGCATTTGAGATGATTCTAACAAACGAAGACTTATTTCATTGATATCTCATTGGCTTTACCAAAATAGAACTTTCTTTTGTGAGCACAGATAAGCCATTTTATGTAATTCTTGGTAGTCAGTTGCAGGATAATATTATTATTTTGCCTTTGTCTATATGATGTTTTTATATTTTATGCTTCCCAGGACAGAAGCTGTCCTGAAGAGTGACCAGGGCTTAGATCTTAGTTGAGGTCTCTGAGAGCTACAAATACAAAGGCAGATCACTGCATGCCTGTTTCAGAATCAAGGCAAAAATTACTTATCTTACAGACTCAAGATCATTGCTTCTGGGAAAAAATCATTTCAGCAAGGGGAAAGAGAAGCCCATAAAACCCTCAGTCTTCAAATCAAGCAGCTTGTCCAATTTTATACAAAGAGAAATTAATATATCTGAAAGGAACATGAGAGAACCCCCACTTTTCACTGGTATAGTTACTCTGTCTTGCTCCCATGTAAAAGGGCACTGTGTACCCTACTAAAGATCAGGAAGGGTTGTGTCCCTTGGCTCTCTTCTTGAGGCAAATGTACAAGTGGTATCTTGGGCTCAGATGTGCTCAATCCTTTGAAATTTGATTTGTCCCCCGGTCCTGTTGCCTGTTATGCAGAGTTGCAGTGGGTGGGACCATCGTGTTGATGGCCCCATCGGTGACTGCATGTATTTTGGGAATGTTCTGTAATACAACCTGGCTCATTGTTGACAGCCAGAACTTTCTAGGCCCCTTTTCTTCTCCTTGGCTCCCTCACTTGTTATTAGGAGGGCAGTAATCAAACAGGTGTACCTGTAGGGCAAGGATGTACCACCACACCAAGCTGCAAGGTTCAGGCAGAGCAGGAGAAGGCCTTTCCTGGGGAAGAGATCTCTTGTCCCCACGTGCAGGCTGTCCTTATACATCCATCCTTGCCTGGTATATTACCCAAGGGCAAAGATCTGACCAAATTCTAAGCAGGCAGTGTGCCATCGTGACAGATGGGCACAAAGGGGCAGCCAAGAAGCCATGTATGTGCATCCAGTGTGTTTAGGGGTTGGGTTCCCAGCCAGGAACGTCAGAGCAGCTGTCCACCCTCAGTTTACGTGCCTGTAGTTTAGGGGGATCTTCCACCACTAATCCAGCTTCAGAGATGGTTTAACTTTCAAAAATTAAAAATAGCATTCATTGCCCCGTATGGAGAGTGAGTCTTGACCCATTTGCATCAAGGTTTGGTGTGGGTGAATGGGGAGGGGGGCAGAATCAAAGAATGGGAGGGTGGGGAACTGTGTTAACCTCCATTTGTCTTTTTGTTGGGATCTGCTGTGCGATTGTTAGGAATGCCTCCACACACTAGTTAGATCTTGCCAGGGTGCCCAAAGCAGGATTTAGGCTCTGCTGGGAGAGAGCAGAGAGGACTGGATTCTTCTACCCTATTTATCTCAGTCCTAGAACTTCATGCTACCCTGTGTCAGCAGTGGCTAGACCCAGTTGTTCAAAATTGATAATTTAAAACCCTATTGTTAAAACTGAGTCCTCATCACAAGCATCTAACATCTGGGTGTCACATTCTGCCACTGACAGATGCCTCAACCAGGCACTTATTCTCTGTTGGTCTTGCAGAGGTGCAGATGTGGCTCTTCACAGGGATGGAAAAAGATTTTCCCTGACTCTAATTATCAAATGCTCAGGTATATTTGGAGGTTCAGAGCTAGAACCTCCAAATAGAATAAAGGATTTAGATTGAAAAAGATCAGACATTTAGATGCTCAGCCTGAGATGCTTAACTTCTAGAGATGCAGATGTGATTTGGGGGCGTTGGCCCATGCATTTCATGGACCACTTAAGAAAGGGTATGAACCAGTCAACGTATGGAGATCCCTCCTAATTAACCCCAAGGAAAAGATAAATATGGATCTGTGTTTGCAATTTTGTACTTCTTGAAATGTGGAGTAGTGATAGCCCAGCAATTGGAGCATCTCAATTATTAAGTGTTCATCTAAAGCCTAGAGATCCTTACATGCCAATCTCTACAACATACATATGTGGAAAATGTTGCCAGAGCCCAGGATTTCAGCTTTTTATTCTGTTGTAAGAGATTATTCTCCAGACACTGGGGCATCAGGGGAAGCCAGCTGATCCCCACTGGTCTGGGTGGGAGCTTGTCACTGGACCTGTGCTCAGACCAGTGGCTCACCCCTGAACCCAGGTTTCAGTTTGATGTAGTTACTTGGTAGAAAGGTTCTTGTTAGAAATGTAGCTGAAAGTATCAGTCAAAATGTTTAAGGGAAAATTTTAGGCCTACATCTGAAGCACTCAGTGTGCCTAAATTTTGCACATAAGGACACCTGAACACCTGTGTTCTTTTGGAGTCTGGATGCTCAAATATGGTCTGATCCTAACAGGATTTCAACTTTGAAATCTTACTGGACATCTTAAGTTATCACAGATGTTGCAAAGAAAAAATGACTATAAATTCTCCAAACTCCTATTTTTCAGAGTTACTTGAGATTTGTGACTTGAGATTTAGAGCATGACAGGGTAAGTTGGGGAATTACTTCATTTCACCTCTCACTCTGGGCAAACATTCTTACCTGTGCTAACATGTGAGGTCTATCAAAGCAGCTTGGGTTATCTGTCACACCAGAACTTTTCCAGCCAGCCATCATGATGTGACCTGTAGTCTCTGTATACCTGTTTGCAGTCCAGTCCATGGAAATGTGCTGATATAGTTGTGGCTTTACCCTCCAAAGTCATTCAGATGCAGCTGGAAATTTTTTCCATCATTTGAAACACCTTTTCTTTCCCACCTTTCTCCTTCTCTGTGGTTACTTATTTTCCTGTTTTCCAGCATTGTAAATTAAATCTCATAAGACATGTGAATTTGAATCTCATATGAGAGATACACAGAAAAATGTTGAATCACATTGTGATATTTTCCAGGGGCCCCTGTGCACACCTCATTGCTATCTAGGATTTGCAGATTACAAAGAGACCTGTTAGTTATCCCAGTATAGTTACCACAGCCATGAAAACCAGCACACTCAATCCTAGCATGTGAGTTCTCCTAAATCACTGGGTTTCAACCCATTGCCTATGAATAGCTTGAGTTTGTAGGAGTATTTTCCCTGTTTACTGAAGGGTGAGGGCACTTTGTAGTATTTTGCCTCTTTGCAAAATAGTTCTGCGCAACATTCAAACCTTAAAATCTTTGGGGTGCTCTGGTAATAATAGGGATGATAATTTGCCCTGTTTGTCTCGGTTGGTGACTTTCTTCAAATTCCCCTCTTATAATCTCAGTGTATTGCATTCATCTTCAAACACTCTGCACTACAATGTAAACCAGGGAGAATAATTTTTGGAAATGCAGACCTGGAAATAGCATTATTAACACTGAAACAATATGCAGAATAGGAGTAAAGGGGACATAACAAATAAACATGAATTTTGCAGAGTTATTAGAATATGTTAAACCAGAGTAACATTTAAAACATATAGTTACATATGATAGCTTATGTATTTAGTATTTGTATTCAGAAGATGCCAAGGCATCCTGTAGATGGACAAGAGCAATATTCTGGTAGACAGCTAGTAACCTGGGAATGCAGAGCTCTAACAATGCAGGATTTACCCAGACTCCAGCTGCTGTCTAAGTAAAGGAATTGGCTGATTTGTGATCTTCATTAGGAATCTCATGGCACATGAAATTCCTCTTAAACATAGAACTTATGGAGACAAAAAACAAGGTGAGAGTAAAAATGAGCATGATGTAAAGATGAGGGACATGTGCCATAAAAATTCACAATTAAAGAGGGCAACAATCAGCTAACAGTTAAATGGTTGGACTCAATGGTCTTAGAGGTCTTTTCTAACCTTAACAATTCTATGATTCTGTGATATGAACTTTACTTGAATCAAGGAAGGATGGTTACCATCCTCTTTCTCATATTCAGCTTTCACCATCAGTTTTGCTTCCCCTCTTGCTGGCTGAGTGGATTTCTGCTCCCATTCACAAGAACAGAGCACCTTCACCAGAAGCAACTGCTAATCTGTCGCATTGGCGGGGTGGCTAGGGCTGCTTTCAGGAGGAATTGTGACTGCTTAATTTGGGAGCAGCATGGGAAAAAATCAGAGTTATTCTCCACCCAGGCTGGAGCAGGGATGTCTGTAACACCAGCCTGTCCTGCATCCTCTGGTTTCTGCTGGCAATGTGACCATGCCAGTGTCTGCATCCCCTGGCAATCCCCTGCCTTGGCATGTGGAGCACTCAGTGTTGGTGGATAAAGAAAAGGCCTCTGTAATAACTGAAAAAAATAAGGCTTTGCTTTCAGGAACTTTCTGGACTCGCCCTATTCCCCAGTCACTATAATGTTCCAGCAAATACTTTGTGAGACAGTTTTCACACTGCTTCTAGGAACACACAGAATATTCAACCAAAATGTCATGTGTCGTCTGTTTGACCTCTTGGCGTTCATTGATGCAAGTTTACCTCATAGCTACTATTTTCCTAATAAATTCTGTTTAGGGTTTGTTTTTCAAACTCAAATGGAAAATCCCAAATTGTGTCATGACAAGAGTAAACACTCCTACATGCTGAAAATGTTCTGTTTTCCATTGCTCTGTTGCCAAAGTCTGGGGGTGAAAAAAGGCTCACACAGGCTGAGTGTCAAGGGTGTAGTAGAAGTGGGAGGTAGCCAGCTTGGAGTCTGAAGCTTGTGTGTTCCTTCAACAACCAAGTTGCTATTGCCCTGATCCATGCACAAAGGATCAATTAATCAAAGGTTTCTCCTCAATCAACAGATGCAGCTATCCCTGCCCTGATTAGCTAGTGGAAGGAATGTTTTACAGTGAAAGAAGTATAATTAGCTTACACAGTACTGGGCAGACCACAGCCAGCTTGAAGGAGTGTGAATCTTGTACATCTGGATCCTGGACACCTCTGGACCACAGCACTTGGAGACATATTGGTGCAGCAGAGTCCTCTGAGGCTTTACCATCAGAATCAAAGTTCTGCCTCTTTGCAATTCTCAACTCAGAGCAGCATTTCAGGGAAATGAAGGAATTAAATTCCAGATAGGCCTTGGGAAATGGTCTGGATGATGAGGTGCCTAAATTCAGCACACAGGCTCCAAACTTCTTCCCAGCTGACTCAGCAGGTGCCTAATTTTCTGCTAGAAAGTGTAAGCAAACCTGCCAGGACCTGGCAGAGCTCAGATACCTGGAGACATGCATGAACTTCATGGGATTCCCAGAAGAGCCATTCCCCTCCCACTCCTACCTATGAACCAAAGGGATTTTCAGATAACACGGCCCTTTGAGATCAGCTGTGGAGATGTGTCCTTGCAGAGAGTCTCCCCTCTAGCTCACCTGAGCCTGGACTCACAGTTCATGCTTTGTTTGCAAGGTAAAATAACCTTTAGGTTATTGAAGAGATACACCCTATTGAAGCCCTATCACTTTCTGTACACAGACAAATATCCATCAGTTTGAGGGACAAAAGAAGTGGTGAGCTGGAGGAGGTATATTGTTTTCAAATCTTGGATTCAATCTCCTACATTTCAGGTGTGTGTTTTCAACCTATGGCCTAAATGAGAGGGTTGGAGAAAAGGCAGACCAGCCTTGAAGACAGGGTAGCAGAGGATTCACAGCTGAGTTATGTACCTAACTGCATGACAATGTTTAATTTGTTTTTTATTCAGTTTCATGTCCCATACTACCAAGATCTCCCTTCACATTTCAAGTGCAATTTCTAAGCTGCAGAGTCTTTATCTTCAGCACACTCCAGATCTGAGCTAATGTCTATAAAATCAGAGTACACTTTAAAGGCTGATTTTTAGACAGATTTTCTCTTATGTTATACTGTACCTTCCCCACAGATTTCGGTAAGGAACTCATTTTCCCTATAGGGAAGGGAGAATAGTTTTACCCTGAATGAAACCAACTTTGAGGTCTGACTGATGAACACATGTTCAAGCGTGGTGTGTCCTCATGGCAGTGGTTTCCCAGGCCTTTCTGAAGAGGCAGGCTGACATCTAAGCTCTCACATGTGAGAAATCTCAGTGCAACTGAAGTAAGTGACAAAAGTTTCATTGATTTTCCACTGGGAGTGATTTCACTGAAAGCAATTACAGCACAATAGCAGAAACACAAAAACTTCTCAGATGATAACATGGTCCAGACATTCATGCTGGAATGAGAATTGTCTTGCTGAGATGTTTTGCTGGGGAGAAACACTTCGAGAAAGATTTGCTCATTCCTCTTATGTGTAGGAGGTGGGGAACTGAGTTAACTCCTTCCATCCCTGAAAAGGGACCTGATTTCTCAAAAGGTGACCTATCAGATCCCTCTTTTTCAAGCTGGACATTGCACAGATGAGTTTCCCAAAAACCGCTCATCACTTTAGAAATGCTTGGCTCTGGGGTCTGTCCCGAAAACTTTTCTTGACACATCCAAAGATAATCTCAAGTCTGCCAGAAAGACTTTGGAGCCAAAATATTAACCTTTCATTTTTCACTCCTGTCTCCACTGAGTTTAGTCCTGCTCCCAGGGAAGAAGCCATAGGCTTCTGTTGCAAGCTGTTTTGCTGAAGCCATTTACTGCACATGTCCAAGTGTTTTTCCAAGGAGAGAAAAGCCAGCTCCCCACCAGGCTGGCTACTTAAGGAAAGCAGGAAGGTGGATAGCAGCTAAGGAGCTTTTTAACACTCCAAGAACTTGGTCTGTTCTTTCTCTCACTGAGTGAGCTGATTGGCATCCAAGACACATTTAATCCTGCTCTGCGAAAAAGCAATATTTTAACAACTAAATGGCTTGTTCACCTGAAACCTCACATTTTCCAAGAAAATATGCCAAGCTGAGTTTGAAAATCTGCATACAAATGGATCATGGGATATATGTGATAATTTCATGACTTTCTATGACACTTGCAAAGATAGCAGCATGCTTTATTGTATTAATGCAGTGACTGATTCATTTTCCAGAAATCCTTACCTTATGGTAGATAAGACAAGTATAGATGTGAAATACAGGGCTTGCTTCATCCACAGGCAAGTCCAGCTGTTTCCGTGTGGAAGCCTGCCATAGTTTCACAGTTCATAACTGCAGTGTGTAAAATTTTAGAGCTGAAATTGTATTTCTCCCTCATACTGACTGCTGTAGACATTGCCACAGGCTGCATGTAGCAAGGTGAGCAAGGGGATGCTGACTTCACTTGTTAGTAGAAGGTGACTGATCAAATACTGCTGTTAAAGCAATCTTTCATCAGTGCCTTGACTCACCTTCACTTTTCTAGTGAAGAAACCGGGTCTTTAGCAGCCGAGCTTCCACCAGGATGAATTTTCCACAAATGTGTTAAGGAAAAGATCATTTAACAAAGATGCTTCTTAGAAAAAACAAAGGAGGAGTTCATCAAACTGGGTAGGTGAGGATAGTGATTGAACTGGAAAGAAAACTAGCATAAATATGAACACAGACCAGACCAGTTAACAACACAAATAATTGAGTACAGAGACTGGCACTGAGTCAAAGACAACATGAAGTGTGAGATCAGGTGAGAAGAAAGCAACAGAGCTCCTAAATATCTTGTTTGACTGGTCAGAAGGATTCCAACTGGTGGGAAAGTAACAAGAGAGTAACTGCAAACACTGGGATTGAGGAGGTGTGAGCAGGGAGGAAGACAAAGCTTAAAATGGGAGCTGAGTCATAGAAAAGTAAAAAACTGTGAGTGTAGCAGGAAAAATAACGAGTTCTGGGGCAAAACCCCAACATGCAGGGAAGCTACACCCCACTTCATGGCACAAGAGATAGTTGGAATAGGTGGTTTTACAAATAATATATTAGAAGAGACTTTAAGAGACTTAGCAGCAGTATAGGTTGGCAGTGGGTTGTGTGATCCATCTACTCACTATATCTGTCCACCATAGGATTTGTTTTCCCTCCAAATGCTGGGCTGACTCACACTTTATTGTGTTTGCAATTGCACAACAGTTTGGGATTTCTGTGAAACAGACAGGCAGTTCTTTTAACCTCCAACCTTTGTCTCTGTTATGAGCTTTTGATGCTGTTGTTTTGTGTTTTCGACTAAGTGAGAATCAGACCCCGTGACCCTGCGGGCTGGAGGGGACCCTTCTCCTGGCTCACCCAACTCTTAGTTCCATGTAACAGCATAAATGTCCAAAGGCCAAACTCAGTGCTGCTAGAGGCAGTGGAAAGGATGCCACAAGCCCAAATGATCCAGGGATCAGAGCCAAAAGTTTCTCTGAACAAAGATGAGGAGACACTTGTCCTCTGCCCAACTCACGGAGACTGGTGTTTTGTGATTCATTTCCTTTTCCAGTACATTGTGGAAGGAGAAAGGCCTTTCAATAGGAATGTCCACAGGATGTGTACTGTCAGAGTGAGACTTGTGCTCCTTACAAATTATATACACTTAAGAACTGAAGTCACTTAAAGCCAGGCAAGTTCCTCTCGAAATAACAGTTTCTGAGGAAACAGATAATGAAGTTCAGGATTGAACTGGCACTTTCTTGGAGAGAAAGAATCAGAACCAGAAGTTAGCAGGATCTGGATGAGTTTTTTCACTTCTGAAGGGAAAGGAAGGCAGAAAACGGAATGACATGACTGCACAGTAAAGCAGAGGCAGCTCAGAGGTCCCAATTCCCATCTCAAGGCTCAGACTGCTCAGCCTGGAGCCCACTTGGCCAACAGGCATCCTCTCCAAGCAGTCCAGGGTGCAAGCCAGTGGACCACGGGAGAGCTGGCAAGGCTGTTTCCTTTGAGGGAACACTGGAAATGGCAGCCATCTGGGACATGATGGGAAGTTCACCCCACCAGGGAAGTTTGTGCCTGCAGCATGTTTGCCTTCCTGGAAGCTATGAACAATCAAGGAAAAAGGGGGAAAATATGAAAAAAAGCAACATCCAGAGACAAAATGAGAAAAAAGTGCCAAAAAGTCATTTGCAAGAAGAAATTTTATTTGACTTCTTGTTGTATTGCTTTTTTTTTTTTTTCGCTTTGGCTACTATTTTCTTTGCACACCCTGAGCTTCATTAAAAGACCATTTATTTCACTAGTTTGTGCATCAAACTAATTATATCCTGTGCAAAGCACGCTTGGACTTGACAAGCCAAAAGGGACAACTAGGACTGGATTCGTTAAAAAGTTTTTCATTTTATAGTACCATAAAATATAATGATACAGCTCAGTCCCAAACTTGCAGTAACCAAATCTGAATGGCACAAAATCCACTCCTCCTAATTTGGACTTCCTAGTTGAAGCTTCAAATAATTTTTTGTTGCTGTATTTTCTCTATGTCTTGTCACTACCTCATTGAAAGGTGTCAGGAATGATTTAACCAGTAAAATTAAATTGTTGTTTTTCTATCAGGAGTAATGCTTAGGGTTGGCCAAAATGGCATAAAAGATTCAAGAACACATTGATTTAAAAATAACATTTAATTCCAATATAATGTGGCTCCAAGGCCCCTTTTAGTGAGATACTTTAAAAACATAAATATAGGCAGTACTGGCCTCAAAAGAATTTATAAGCTGGAGGCTCTTATCCTACCCATATAAATCTGTGACTAGAGGGAGGATTCTATCTGGTGGAAAGTTCAGTACTGCTAATGGTTATTGAGCCAGAAATTACCCCATTTAAATCTCAGCTCTCAGCTGAGTTTGTGAGGCTGAAACTCCCCAACAACAGAGGGAAGAAAAAAAAAAAAAAAAAAAACCCAGAGAGAAGAAAGCTGCTCCTGAACCAGATACCAACAATGACACTTTTATAGCCATTTATTTCTAATTGCAGCTGTGCCGTAAATAACCCAAGACAGCCCTTTTAAAACAATTGTTTAGGATCTGGAAGCCTAACCAATAATTCCCAAGTAAAAGGACTTTCACTTCTAACAAGATAGAAGAATATGAGAATTCAGAGCATGACTGAGAAATGTCATCCCACAACTTCGTAGCCTGGCAGTTTTCCAAGACCACCCTTCCTTGTCCATTTACCACTGCTCCATTTATGTGCTGCACCCTGCAGATATCACCAGACAGAATTTGGGGCAGATTTTGCCTAAGGCAGGGCTGTTTGGTAGATCCTGCCCCTCAGTGTTTGATTTGAGCTAATCATGTGAAAAGGTGAGCAACATTTTCTATGCTGGGTCACTCCTGAACACAAGATGCCCTGAATTCATCAGAACCTCAATACATGAAAAATTTGTCCCCCAAAAAACCCAGACTTCTCTATATTTGACTTTAAGTGCTTGGACCTTCATGACAGAAGGTTTACTCTGGCTAGACCATGGTCCCCTAAGCCA
The DNA here is from genome assembly GCA_018697195.1 of Certhia americana. NCBI lineage: Eukaryota > Metazoa > Chordata > Aves > Passeriformes > Certhiidae > Certhia > Certhia americana. The sequence goes on along the minus strand of CM031860.1, from coordinate 60,211,069 downwards.
TGAAACCACCAAATGGCAGGACCATAACAAAAGTGTCCCAGAGGAAATACAGATGAACAGGGTGTCTGATGGACACAAAATTAAAACAAAAACTTGTTTCAGAAAGACCAAGGAGAAATCTGTTGGAAATGAAAATGTTTTGTTAACTTTTTCCAAAGCTGGATTTAGGAACAATATTTAAAAACAGGATTTGGAAGCAGATTTGAACTGACTATGTATGAGCAGAGCACCAAGAGATTTCATTTTAAATTCCAGACATTGGGATTTAAGTCAAAAAGTGTTCATGGCACCTTCCCTTTTTGTTTTCCACCAGTTCTCTGACAGAAAGTATTTCTCCTTCTGGGAGGGCCTAGCAGCACAATTGCCTTCTTTCCCAAATATTTGCTGGAATGACCTCCCATTTCAGAAACCAAAGGAAAAAAGAAAAACCATTAAAATTTCTCATTAATCAATATTAACTTTGATGTTAGCCTCCTCTATGAGCAGAACCCTTTCTTACAAAGGACAAGCATTCTTAGCCTGTGATAAGAAAACCAGATATTTAATCAATATATTTTCCAGCATATGTGTTCTTTGGCAGGGGCTTTAAGTTGCTTCTTCTGAGTGTGCGTGTGTGTGTCTCTGCTTGGATATGTGAGAGTGTGTGTGTGTGTGTGTGTGTGTGTGTAAGCTTTCCTGCCTCAGAAAACAGAGCTGTTGGACATGGATAGGAATGTGTCTGGCATCTTTAAGAGAAAAGACTCAGAAGGAAATCAGTATTTGAGTGAGTTTTGCAAGATATCCAGCTCTGACTGTTTTGCGGTTAACTTTCCATTCCAGAATTGCTAATGGTGAGCTGTCCAGACTGTGTCTCTTCCCAAAGAATTTTGGAATCATGAGCAAACAATGAGTTAGCCGTTAGGAAAGATTAACCTCCCAATCTTAATCCTTCCAACTATCGCTTTACATAAAAAGGGCATTCATCTCTAAACCACTGCTAAAGGCTCTTGGATAAATTTCTCGCCTAATTCCACTGAAACTGTCATTTCCACACCAAATACACGGTGATTTAATGTGAGCTGGCTACAGTTATTGTTGCAGTAGTTCAAATTGCCATCTAATATGGGAGTCCTGGTAATGGTACTACACACTGCATTTACACAGAGAAAATTTACAAGCTGAACAGACAAGGGACACAAAGGATTGCAGAGAAAGGAAGCATTTTTATATTTTAGGCAATAAAGTCTCAAACTAATAAGATGACTTGCTCATAAATATATAAAGAATTTGAGAAGGAATGTGAAATAAACCCAACTGTGCTAAATCCTGCACCATCCCTCCCTATTGCTTTATAAAGGACATTAGGGTTTAATTTATTGTGGAAAAGGCAGGTTTTCCCTTCTGACTTCACTGATGTGTCCACAACCAGAACAAGATGTAACACTTCAGAATAACTGAAGAAATAGTTTCCCAGAATAAGTCTGCTGTCAGTCCCTTTTAACAACTGCATTTTAGGCCTAGGAGCAAAAGGATGTTTAGTGCCCATCACTTACTAGGCATTTTAATTCTTGCTGCTTTCCTAACCAGGACCTAGTCCGCTCAATAAATTCATAGTGCTCAGGATACTGGTTTTAAAAGTCAGAAATAAATAATTTTATCAAGATGGGGTGAGGTTTTTGCCCTTTTTTTTTTTTTTTTTTTTTTAATATACCTGTAACCTATCTGTAAATGTGTCCAGTCTCTCTCAGTGCTGCACTGCCTGACTGGTGAATTGGAAAACAAAATCCGTCTTGCCCAAGTTCAGATTCTGACCCCGCTGTGAGGTCTTGGAGGGGTTTGGTGATGCTGAGCCAAATAACTCAGAGGACTAACACTGATGGCATGCATACCACCACAGAAATGAAGACCTGTGTGATGGTGAGAGGGCAGAACAGAGGGATGGGTGCTGTACTCCAGTGCCTCTGCAAAGGGAGAGTTTTGGTATTGGGGCTCAACAGCTGTAACTACTCCAGTTGCAGGTTTGCCTCTGGCACCAAGAGCTGCAGTCCTTTAGCCAGCACGAGTGGTCAGCGCTGTCCTCGATGAGAAAAACAAGCTCATAGCAAGACAACTGACAACTTGCAAGTGTTATGGACAGAGAAGTTTTTGGCACTCTAGAGCCTTTCTGTTATTGCAATGCATATGAAAGTCCCCATAAAGAAAGAGAAGAAAGAACCATCTGGTTCTTAAAGGTCTTTTCCTCTGCTCAGCACTGGTGGGGGCACGCATGGAAAATTGGGTCCAGTTCTGGACTCCTCAGTGAAAGAGAGACATGGACATACTGGAGATAATCAAGCAAAGGGCCGTGAAAAGCCTGGAGGGGCTGGTGCATCTCTCCTGAGAGAGATGGGACTGTTCAGCCTGAAGAAGAGAGGCCTTGGGGGTTCCTATCAATATGTAAATAAATAACTGAAGGAAGGCTGCAAAGAAGACAGATGGGACTCTTTAGGTGGTAAAGGAGTGAGGGGCATCTGGCCCAAACTGAAACACAGGAGGGTTGCTCTGAACATCAGGAAGCACTTTTCTATTGTGAGGGTGACTGGCACGTGTTGCTCAGGGACACTGTAGTGTCTCCAACCTTGGAGATAGTCAAAAGTTGTCTGGACACAGCCCTGTGTTGTGACCACCTCTAAGTGCTGCTTCTCAAGCAAGATCTACTGAGGTCCTTTCCAGCCTCAATTATTTTGTGGTTCTGTGACTGGCCAGCTAGAAGGCTTATGTGACTTTACAGCTGCCAAAATGCTAAAACCAAAAAAATTTAAAAGTCATGCAAGTCCTTATCTTCTGTCTCAGATTGATGAGCAGTGTTTGAACAGTGCCCTTCCCAGGTGCACAAGCCGTTTCTGTGATATAAAGGGTGCTGTCAGTGTGCTCTTCTCCTCTCAGGAGGTAAAGGAGAAACAACAACTTTTTATATTTTCAGGATGTGCAAGGCCTCCCATTTCCCTCTTGCAATAGAGGTACCTGCTCTGGGCTGCTGTGTTCACTGCAGAGTGTCTCCAGCTGCAGAAATATCTGTTGTGACAGCAGGACAAGGAACGTATCAAGAGACACAAGAGATAAATGGCACAGCAGCCATGCTAATACTCTCCCTGATAATGCAGCTGGAGAGCTAAGAACCATTTACCTTGTTGCTGGATGAAACAAATCAAAGAAGGCAGCTTCTCTACACCATGTACACTATTGTGTCAACAAAAATTATGCAGATGGGAGTTTATTTTGCTACATGACTCAAAGTTTATTTAAAGGAATTGGAAAAATGGATTAATATCTTGACTGCTTTGTTGGACTTATTGTATTTGGGTGCAGTGAACAGCATTTTCTGGTCAAATGATTTTTAAAGTAGCTTTTTTTTGTTGACAGAATAGGAAGAAAAGAAAAAAAAAAAGTGTGTTTAATTTTCTGGAGTTATTACCACCATTTTTGCTATAATTGCACCTGGAAGTCCCTTGCAATGCAATGCTAACCCATCCAGGAGACCATCCTCATTCCAAAGTGGGCAAAGGGTTCTTAAGTTGCTCCAGGACAATGTGACTGTTCCAAAAGCAGAGGCGTGTTACAAACCCAAAAATGGATCCAGCATTAGCTCAAAGCTTTAACACCTGTATTACACTTCAGGCTGAGGAGCTGTTAAATATTATGGGCTTCATACATATAGATAGGGAGCTATATGCACACCCAGACTTTAAATATAGATGACCTCCATCCATGGAGTGACTCCTGTCCCATCTGCTGGCAGTGCTTGGGTGGAAGCACTATCATCCAAGAGAGATGACCTCAAGACCACTGCATGACAAGTCCCTTCAAAGCCCTGGCGAGGCTGACAGTCATTCCTGGAGCAGGGCATAAATGGTTTCCCTGAAATCACTAAGGCTCCTTGTCTGCCAAAAGCCAGCTCCAAAAGCCTGGAGCTTCAGTTAACAGAGATAACCAAGTGCATGAAATTTCCTTATGTAGTTCAGCAGCTGATTTATTTTTAATGCTCTGAATGAACCACCCAGCCAGAGGAGATTTATCAGTTGTCTGGTCAGTCCTCTGGGCAAAGCCAGGACTACTGATTCCCTCCAGCAGTTCCCACATCAAACCCAGCAACAATAGACAAGGAAGTGTCAGTTATTAAATAGGCTGAAAACACTTTCCATTGTTAAGTAAAGGATTTCCTTATGATTTCCCATGCCAAATAATAAATTCTAAGTTACACAGTGCGTGCCATGACAAACCAGTACTACTGTGAAGAAGATAAATATTAAAACTGAGCGACATCTTCACCATTTCTTGTCAAAACTGGCTCAGGACTATCAGGTGCAAGGATGAGTTAAACTCTTGTTCTACTCCTTCCTCTTCTGTTCTCAACTACAAGAGATAAAAGGAGGATACAAGTTTTCGAGGGAGAGCTTTGCCCTCACAGTGAGGAGGGTTTGTCCTCCAGCCATCAGAGTTGTGGAACAACCTGGTGGGATCTTGCTGTGATCTTTTCCATTTCCCTGGAAGCAAGAAATGCAAACTTGTTCATTGCTTCATAAATACAGAAAGTGTTACAGTGAGGGCTTTTTTTTTTAACAGGATTTTTTTTCTTCCTTTTTTTTCCCTCCAGTAACTAGAAATTGCAAATGCTCAGGAAAAGAAGGATTGTAGGGGAGCCCAATTCCCCTGGGCAAGCTGTTGTACACATGTACAGGAAATTGAATGCAGAAATTATTGCATGCAAGGCTGTTAAAGAAGTGTTGGGGTTATAAAACAGATCTTTCAGCTGCCACCCATTGTGGACATTCCTGTTGTAAAGGGTCAGATTTTAATACAAATCTGCTGTCCCAAATTACATTTGTCTTTTTCCATAAACTAGAAGTTGTCAAAGATTTAAAAGAAGGTAGTTTTATTCCTTGTTACTTTAATTCATTTATCTTCTCGATGAATTTCAAAAGAAGAGAAGAAGAAGGAGAAGGAGAAGGAGAAGGAGAAGGAGAAGGAGAAGGAGAAG
>CM031860.1:60150012-60206063 GCA_018697195.1 Certhia americana | reverse complement strand
GAGAAGGAGAAGGAGAAGGAGAAGGAGAAGGAGAAGGAGAAGGAGAAACCCATGGGTTAGATAGAATTTATTAGGATACAGTGGTATAATGGCTTCTGTTCTTGGTCTGCTGAAATGTCCATGAAACTCTGAGGGTCTTTTCCAACATACGTTAGCTCTCTTGAAATAGGAAGTGTAATGCTGCATAAATAGAACACAAAATCTTATTGTGCTTGATGTGACTAATTTATAACATACATTCTGTTCTCCTGATCTGATATTCTACCATTTGCCATGTGAGCTCATAGCACACACTGGAAGTGAGATGGCTTGTTTCTAAATAATTATGACAATGAAGCAGTTTGGTATTCAGATCTTCAGTTGCTACCAGGAATTTTAATAATGCTTCCCTTTCTCTGCCTCTACTTTTCTTCCTGTTTTCAAGGCAACAGATGAAAAGATGTCTCAAGGCCATCTGCAGAATTAAATCTGAGATTCTGATGCAAGTAGGTACCAGTTAATTTAATTGGTTTTGAAAGAGGTAAAAGGAAAACAAGCTTACAGCCCCATCACTGAAATCATATTCCAGACGCATGCTACTTCATGCTATTATTTTTCCCAAAATTCATCTGAATTTTGTTATCATCAAATCAAAAGCTGATCTTCCAAACTTAACATAAATTCTGATATAATTCTTTTTTTTTTACTTGAAGCCAGACACAAAATATATTTTTAAACACTGCTGCTCAATTTACACCTTGGCTATTAGTGTTTCATCTGGCTATTCTAGTCCTATTCATTATTCCTTCTGACTCTATAAAGGCACAGCACAAATCCCCCAAGTTTTGCTTTTCAGGCTGCAAATTCAATTTTGGTGACTCTACATGAACTTTGAAGCTCTGGTTGGAGTCAGTCACTAGGAACTGCAGCTCCTACTTTGTAGAGGCTTAGTCTTGATTTTGCAAAGAGCTTTTGTGTAATCAGTCAATTAGAGCTGTGACCAGTGATCCATATCAGCAAGTGATAGGGAGTGCAGGATTGGTACGCTTGGAATCCAGGTTTCAGTCTTTCTGGTTAGGTAGTGATTCTCAAACAGCACCAATATTGAAGGTGTTGCATTGACTTCTTCAATTCCTTGGCTACAAACACCTATAGTCAGCTCTGCATTAAATATAGAAATTCTGGATATGGCTTCTTTCAGTATTTTCATCTGTGCTTGCACTATTAGGAAAACCTTCTCTAATAGTTTTCTGTAACATCAACTGGAAGTGTAAATAAATGCACTGATAAAATTACAATCAGTTAATAGCAACCAAATCCTGCCAGTACAGCTCCAAGTGTATTTGTTTAAACTCTGAAATGGTGTAGTTAGATTGTTTTATCTCTTTGTAGAAGCCAAAAACTTAAAATAATATAAAGCCAGAGTAAATTTTGTGTAAGTGGATGCATATTTAAAGGCCACATATTTAACAAGATACTTTAATAGCTGCTGTTTTGTAAGAAACAATAACTGGGGAAAAAACTACAGAACTTAGCATTATTTTATAGTTTTCCCTTTCAACAATCCCCTTAGATCATGTTTACTGAGATCTCTGTTGTTGCAAAATGCTCACATGATTACTGACAATAGATACTGAATGCAAATATGTTCTCCACTACTTGGAATAGTATCAATAACTTTTATTTGCTGTGCATGGTGCCTGCCACTGCCTTTGAATACTCAAATGTGCTATAAGTCACTTGCAGTCAGGTTGACATAAATATTGCTAATTCATCCCCGAGTGTAGTTTTGTGTACTTAATAATGAGGAGCCACCAGAGCCTGAGCAGTCATGGGAAGCCACACACGGGGCTGAAGCAGCTTCAACCTTGGATGAATTCCTGGGAGTAAGAACAGGAAGGAAAGCAGCATGGGCACACAACAGCTGGCCTTGTTTGCTCTGAGACTCACGGATTGCTCCTGAATTTGCCCATAGACATCAGGTCTTGGGCAGAGGGATGCTCCTGAGGATGCCTGACTGCTTCCCACAGAGACTTGAGGGGTAAGGTGGCAATGCAGGGACAGATGAACTGGGATGCTTGCTGTCCAGGCACTGAGGAGGCAAATCCTTCATGGAAGTGGCTGTTCACAAGGAAAATGGCACCAGAAGGAGCAAGGAGGGAGATGGGCCTGAAGCTCAGATGTTTGGAGAAATCAAAATGAGTGGATGCAGCAGAAACCATTTGGTAGAGAAGGGAAAATCCTGGGGCTCTGACACTGGCATTATTTCTGCTGTTTCAGCTGCCTACATCAACTCTTCTCCAAGAAGGAAATGAGTTCTCAGGTTTTCCCCTGAGGACCAGTTCCTGTTGACTCATCCAGCTCCCCACTCCAGTGCCAGACAACAGCCATCAGAGCTGGCTTCTTGGCACTCTCCTTATCACAGAGGTGTCTCTGGGAGGGATGTATCTCTGCCTGCAGTGCCCTCCTCCTCTTTCCCACAGCAATATGTGGTGTTGAATAAGTTCTGTGAGGCATCTGTGTGCCAGGTCTGTTCTAACTTCTGATAACCAGTGTCACATCAGCCTGCCTCACTGCCTTTGCACCACAGCTGGCTTCTGCACTGGTGCCTTGGGGCACTTTAAACACTTTTAAGAGAAAGCATATTTAAGTAACTGAACCTAAAATGAAGGTGAGTCAATCAACTGGACTCTCAGCATGGGAGAATGGCATTCAGGTCACACACAAGTCCATGAGACACACTTTATCTGGGTATGGAGCTCATCCTTTCTCCAGACCATGGGTACCTAATGCAGAAGCCATATACCTTCTGGAGTCAAATAGGATGGGGTTCACCACTGTTTCTCCAAAGACTGGAGAGAGAGAGAGCGAGAAAGAGGGAGGGAGGGAGAGAGAGAGAGAGAAAAAAGGCTCACTCTTTCAAAGCATGGCTGCAGAAGAGAAGGATCCTGGTTTTCCATTGCTATCTCTCATCTAAAAATGTGGAAGAAAACAACTTGTCAGTGAGGACCAGAAGGAACTCTTTTACCCATGGGATCTTGTTGATGCTGTTTGTTTATCCGTCTCCACGGACCTGACTTGGCTTTGGTGGGAAGGGTGTGGGCATTCAAGGACACCTGTCCTGGGCTCACATCCATCATCTCCTGCTCTCCTGGGGCATGATGGATCCAGAGTATTTGAACCCCGTGGCTCAACTGGAGCTTAAACAGAAAAATGGCACCCTCCTGTGGCAATGGTTTTAAAAAAAATTAAAATAAATAGCTGTGACTAAATTCAGAGCAGGGTCTAATCCTATTAGCATGTGTTACCCCGTGTACACCCACCAAAGGAGGTTTCACGAGGGATGAAGGTGACTCTGTGCTCCTACAAAAACACTGGGATTTGAGTGCTGGGGCGAAGCAGGGAGTGCCCCAGAGCAGATCCAAGGCAGAAAGCCTCCAAGGTCAGGCAGGGAGTCCTGCGGCAAGCTCGGAGGCAACTGTTCAGCTGCACGGAGCCACTCTGGATCCCAAAATCCACATCCGGACAGCTTCGAGAGCCTACATCCTTTTTTTGGACTTGGCTCTTTGTCAAAACCATAGGGTACAGTGCCTGCATGGACTTCAAAGGGAGGACACCAAATGTGATTTGGCCCAGGCAGTTACAACCATTTATTGCCAGCATCTTTCTCAGATACTGCTGCCAAGGGTTAAAATGTTTACATGCCCCCTGATTTTAAATGGACTGGGTTGCATGTCAAATGCCAACGAGAGGGACAGCTGGAGTATCTAAACCAAGAGCTTTGATCTTGGTATCTGTAAAAAAGAGGTCATTTGGTCTCCCCAGGAAGCACAGACATTTAGAAGGTCCCCGTACAACTCATGCAAGTATTTTATTAACAACAATTTCTATTCACATTTAGGTAGGTTGTATTACTACTTACTTAAATTCCTCTTATATATACATGTGTATGCATATGCATGTATGAATATCTGCATTTTTTGTGTGTATGCATATATATAAACACACATATCTCATGTACACGAATTTGTGTGCTTGTGTGCTTATCTGTGTGCTTTCTAATGTCCAGTATTTCTATGCAGACGTACTGATCTGTCTAACTTGCAAACAAAGGACAATGATTTAAACATGATATTTTATCTCTAAGTCAGTGTTTGCAGAAGTAACCTGAAAAATTTTTCTGTATGCGATGCTTTGAGTAAACCTGCAATTGTAATAAGAGTGTCTGGTGTTTTCAAGAAGATGCAGGCATGAAACACAGACTTCATTGTGCTGTAATCAGGTCTGACATTGATTCAGAAGAGAAGAATTCTAAAATACAGTATTGCACAGGGGAAATATTTTTATTCTTTAGTGGAGGATTTTGTGGTTAGTTCACAATGCAATTAAAATAGCCACCAGATGTTTATGACTTCAGGCAGCAGTTAACTTTAGTGTCTGTGATCGCTGTCCTTCGCTTCTTTGTCAGAATAAATAAGTATTTTTCTTCACTAGAGGAAAAAAATTCCTTAATTTTTAAACATACGGGGGGGTGGGGGGTGGGTATGTATTTCCATTTGGCAGACCTCATGTTGTTCTGTGATAGACTTCTAAGAAATTATAATCTTGAAGTTAAAATAAAATCTCTCTCCAGGATGAAATAAACATATTTACTCAAATGTGAGATGAAATGTACAGTAACATCATTAAACCGAAGTGATTTGTGAGAAGCAGTATTGTAAAAGACTGTGGCTTTTCCAGAGCATTTAACAAACATAGAGAGATACTCTTTTTTTCTATTGAATAATAGGATTATTAGTATGCTTTTTCTTTTTTTTTTTTTTTTTTTAAAGACACAATTAAAGAGAGCCTGCCAGCCTCCTATTCTGGTAATTTTTTCAGAATCTGGTATTCTTATTCATTTCAGGGCCATTAATTTTGAGACCACATTATATTCAAATTATATTTGATTACCAGGCTCAGTAAGTGATCACAGTTTGTGTTCCATTATCCAAACAAAAGTTAATAAATTTAGCTGCACACTAACATTTTGAGAAATAATTTATTGAAGTTCTGCAAAATAAATTAAAAAAAAAAAGAGGTGCAAAAAGTTATAGCTACTTGCCTGGCATCTTACCTAAAGGAGAAGGAGAGCTCCAGACAGTGGGTAAAAAGCTCTGAAGTGTCCTAACTTTAAAATGTTGTATTTCAGCTATTCAGTCACGTCTGAGATGATGTGTTGACAAAATAATCAATAATTTAAGTTTATAAAATTATGCAACAGCTCAGACAATATGGAAATAGATAAGAAATTTATATTCGTGGGTACACAGCAATATTAAATAGTGAAATAAAAGTATGATTTTCAAAAACAAAATTATGGCATTAGAAAAACCCCACAGAGTGGAAAGAAAAGAACAGATAGTAAGAGAATATCTAATTTTGGGGGTCCATGCACAGAAACTGGTAGTTTCTCACCTAAACCAGGCAGTGTCGTAGGTCTATGTTAGTAGGGAACCCTCCAAACAAACAGTGAAAGGATTAGAATTTGTTTGGCTCTGCTGAGCCCTGATTACTCAATGATTTGATGTACAGTCCCTTGGGGTATCCAGACGTGATCTCCAGACCACGGAGCCATCAAGATTACTGCTCCTCTTGGAAAACAACCTTGCAAAATTGCGGGGGCTCGTTCTGGCCATAATGCACAAACACATCAGTGACTCTTTGGGGTCAGAAGAGAGCTGGAGTGGCTGGATCTCCCAAAACCCCCCCTAGGCTTCCCTAGGTGGCTGTCAAAAGCTGCTGCAAAGCATTTCAGCTGGGACAAACAGGCGCTTTTCCCACTGAAGGACTGCTGCTCCCCTATTCCCATCTAGCTGGATTTCTCTGGCTGTTGCTGATGCCAGGAGCTGAGGCTCTGATTGTGATCATCAGCTCCAGTCCCACGGGTTCTCAGGTGGGGGATTCAGAAACACCTGAAGTGACACAGGATGGGATATCAAAGGCTTTGACACCACCCAGAGCCACATTCAGTATTAACTCCTCAGTGTCTCTATTACAGCAATCATTCAGATTGAAAGTGTGGGGTTTTAATTTAAATTAAAGTATACTGTGGTTTTAGGATGAGCAAGTCACAGGGTGCTGGGTTTGCTGACAGTGTTGTTTCAGCAAATTTACAGTTCATCCCTCCTGCCATGCTGGAGTGTGGGACTGAGTGTGAGCAGGAAGGACTGCAGCAGGACAAATACTTAATCACCAAACAACAAGAAACTGTATTTTTGTAGAATACAAGTGAGTCACATTTACTCAAATCAGGGCATGATGCCAAAATTGAGACCGGAAGGTCAAAAGCAAGTCACCCTTGTCTCACTGCAGGCTGCCCAGGGTAATGGAATGGGTTATTTTGCTCTAATACTAGAAACTCAAATTAAACTCTGAGTGAGCAATGGTACTCCTGAGCATGGAGGTCTTCAACAGTATTATTTACAAAAAATTGATTTTATTTTTTTTTAACCAGCTTTTCATGACTTAATAATATTTCCTGGTAATAGGGTTCAGGTGTAGAAATATATCACAACACAAACCCCTGACTCAAACTGCTTTCCAGCCTTGTATGTAAAAACTGCTGTGTCTTAGCTGCCACTGTTCTCTCTCCAAAGCCCAAACTTTCTGATATTTTATTTTTAAGCTGCTGTAGGTGATAGTGACTGTCTAAAATCTGTGTTAGTTTAGCAATGTCTTCCAGTCAATGCTGCAGAATTGTCCCATTATCGTGACTGGGTTTTTTTCCTTGCTTAGTTCCCTTGTTGTATTTTTTATTAATTTCCAGCATGAATTACTTATTGTGATCAGGAAAGAATTATGTAATTTGATTCAAATCTGGTATTTTCTTCTGTCTTTTCTCTTACTTCTTCTGCAAAAAGTTCCTTATTGTTTTATTATAAGAAGTTAAATAGTGACACCTGATTTCACAGCTTGAACTTGTTCACTATTTACTGTGTTTTGGCCTGTCTTTCCTTCTCTCTGACCCCTTTTTGCTGGTGCTTTTCAGCCTTGCTTCAGCTCTAGGGTCTGGGGCTTGCAGGCACTCTCAGACATTCCCCGTGTGTCAATGGCACTGCCCAGATGTGCAAAGTAACTTAAGTACTTGAGCTCTTGGAGAGCAGGACATGAACCAGCAGTGATCTGAGTGTAAACCAACCAAGCAGGCTCCAGAAAAGCTTTTCTGAGCCACAATGACTTCAACGTGCTAAAATTCACAAAATGCAAGGCAGATGTGCAGTGATTTGGAAATGATGTTGGCCATGAGATAAGGGAGCTATGATAACTTCTGACTCTCCTTTTGATGTTCCTCATGGCACACTGCACCACGAGCAGGGTCACCTAATGCAGAACAATAAATAAGCAGGAAGGCAAAATGCAATTGGGCAGCATTCAGCAATGGTTTGAAAAACTCTGCTTTCAGCCCACTGGAAGCTGTAACAAGGCTGTTTGTGCAACAGCCTCCCTGTTGCCCAGAAACAGCACATGAGACTACTGAGTGTCTGCAGAAACTCAGATCTGGTTTGTTTGGCTTGGATGTGCAGGGAAACTGATTTTAAAATGTTACTTCAGCTTTGAGACAGTGATTACTTTGGTACTTTTACAAGCCTTGCCTGGAAATGGGATGTTAATTGTTGTTAATGAGTCTGTCCACCTGAGTAAGCTTGCAGGGCAAAACTCACAGAACATAATTCCTCCACGATGTCTCCAGAGTCTGCACTGCTGACCCTGGTGTCTCAAGCATTTAAGAGCAGCGGCACCAAATCTGCTCCTTCAGACCTCAGAGCTTTCTTCTCAATCCAGGACAGTAGCCAATTTCTATTTCTCAGTCCCATGTGATTTTTGGAATGGAGTAAAGCCAAGGTTCAGCTCTTGCTGACATCTTCGGCACAGGGAGAGGACACTGGTGGGCATGGGGCTATTGGATACTGAATAGGGAAAGAAGAGTTTGGATATGGAGCTGGAGATATGGAGCTGGAGATCCACATTTCTGTGTAGCTTAATCCTTGGTGTAGCTGTGAGTAAAGGTGTACTGAGTTGCTTTATCCTTATGACATTTTTTTTCTGCACTGACAAATTCTGTTCCAATTGCTTCAGCTAAATTTTCGTTGACCTTTCATCTGCTACAGTACCTTAGGACCTATTTTTATGGAATTTATTTGCAATCCATCAATAATATGCACCTGTGGGGGATGTTTCAGAGTAGCTCCCTATGGGGATCCCAGGTAAATTAAAGGAAAAAAAGAACTAAAAATCTACATTAAAATATTCCTATTTGGGATAGAGAAAAGACAAAGTTTGAGCAGTTTGAAAGACAGTGAAGCTTTGTATTTTGCTTTAGTGGGTGATACCTGCCTGAACAAATGTTACGGCATTATTCACATGGAAATAAAACAATTTTAAGACCAAGTTTTTGTGTCACAGCTGATGACCCCATTTATCTGCTTCTAGCTCACTAGGCTTCTTGTGCAAAATACAAAGTCAAAATTCTCACATATGGCATTAGTCCCCAAGTTATTTCTGCTTCCTATCCAAAGTCATCACAAGGCTGTATTATGCCATGAATTTCTTAATCTCATCCTCCACTAGAGGAGCCGAGTAATGGATGGGTTTTTTCAATTTTTCAACCAGCAGTAAATGTCACTGGGGCTTGGCTGCTTCAGGCCAAGAGGAAGGGCTAACGAGCTCAGAGACAAGAGCCCTCTTGGAAAATTCCCTGTGAGCAGCTGCTCAGCCATGGGAGCATTGGATCCGGAGATCAAAGCTGGCTGGGCATCCCATGAGGAGGAGGAGGGCAGGGATTCAGCCAAGCACCCTTCTGGTCAGCAGCTCCTAAAGAGGACCCTGTCCATACTGCCTGTGCTCTGGGGGACAATTCAGCTGGGCAGCATTGCATTCCCCACACAGAGATATTCTTGTAGAGTTACTCTACATCAAATTTTTCACTCTGGGCACAGTGTCCATACATCTACGTGTTTCCAAAGTAATTTCTGCAAGAAATCAAAGTTTTTCTGATGGCAGTAAGGTTTGCCTACCCTTGGGCTCATGCAGCCTCATGTTCCCAAGTGCAACATCTTCATCTCATTGCTGGAGCAGTTACTTCAACTCAGTCATCCTCCAGAACTGGAGACTGAGGTGTCTTTTCATTGACCCACTGTATCATTTTCACTGTGCTGCTCCCTCATTTTGGGGTGGGATTAATCTTGTTTATCTGTTGCCTTCTCTAGGCTGAGTTAGTCCCCAACCCTGTTGGATGCAAAGACCTCTTTCCAGACCAAGGGTGATGTGTAACCTGTCCTGGCAACTGGGCTGGGCCAGGGATTTGCTGCTCTTTCTGGCCATATCCAACAGTCCTCAAATAAAAAAAAAAAAAATACATAAAGCAGAGGGGAAGAAAAATCCAAACAAAAAATTCCTCATGATTTAGAGTGAAGAAGTATCATATTGTAAGTTATTGAAGGTGTAGTTAAAATCACCTGGGCTATTGCTCTTTACACAGGTAACTCCTGCTCAGAATTTGTTTGCTCATTGCCCAGAAATGGTAGCCTCAGACACACAGAGGCTCTTTGTCACTTTGTCCCCTTTTAGTTCATTTGACATGGTCTTGGCAAAATGAAAAAAACAGTTGAAAGGCACCTCTAGCTCCTGTCACTGTTGCTATTAAGGGACACGTTCTGTACGGTGTCCAGCCCACGTTTTAAAGCTTTTAAAATGTTCTTTGTGATTGCAGTGCTACTGTCGGGTTCAAAGCAAATTCAGCTGAGGTGGGATTTCAGAATCTAATTAACAAGGGTCCCATTTTGTAAAGAAAACATAGTAGAGGTGAAAAATTAATGCCACATTTATAATAAAAGCACACAATTTACAGAGAAAGAATGTGTACTTATCTGCAAATCACAGTTGCAGTACTGGTAACTCATATTATTCCTCACAGTGAAATTAATATTTACCCCCTGAACTAATGCTACTTAAAATTGCAACTCAATTGTCTGAACAACTTTTTAAAATTCTGATTGAGATTCTTCTTTTTTTTTTTTTTTCTTTCTTTTTTTAAGTTATTAACTTTAAGAAGTAAATCTTTTGAATCTTTAGATAAGAGAGTTTAAAAAAAAACCAAAACAAGAACTGATATTTGTTTATGGTCAGATTTTATTCCTACAGTGATGATGAATTTATTTCTTGTCTTCATTGGGACTGAAATCTAGAAACAACCATAAAAGTTACAATATCTGCCCCTGTGAATGGAAATCTTTGCTCTACGGAAGTTTTGTAGATCAGACTGGAATAATTTATAACTTAGGTAGTTAAATTCATTTAACTACCTAGCAATTAAGGAATAGTTTCTCAAATGTGCTTTTTTATATTTAATTCTATTTATATATTTTCAGATATGTAAAATATAAAGACAGACTTTGGAACAAAGCAAAGTGAAAATGGGTCACAGTAAAGGCTCACATGTTGAACTGTTGAATATATTAATTATTTTGTACCTTATTTTCATGCTAAGGTGATTCCTGTGGAAGACAAAAATATTTCAGGATGCTCATAAAAGTTGAACCTGGTCAAATTAGTAAGAGTTAGCTGAAAATTACAAAATTATAATCTGATACAGGATAGTTTTATGTTCACATGACTTCTCATAAGCAGAAAAAAAAATTAAATTACACCCAAGTTTTAAACAGCCTTATGATAATCACCAGAAATGTGGCAGTGCCAAATGTAGAATTTGTTCCTGCATTTAATAGCTAACAATATTATATGTAGTGTATGCAGTATTATATTATGTAAAAATATTATAATTTAAAATTAACAATATTGAACTACTCCCAGAAGATTTTTTTTTTACTTGTTCCAATATTTTTTGAGTATATTATTGATCTATTATTATATTTATTATGTTAATTTATAATATTAAAGGAATAATTATTATATCAGAAGAAGAGTATTATTATATATATATTTTTACAGTAACATGTTATATAAATATATATATAAAATCTAACCACATAATTGTTTTTAAATTGCTTATTATTTTTCAATATTTTTCTACATTTAACTATATTTTTACAAATGTTTTTTCTACAAATAACTATATTTTTAATATTATTTTAATGTATGTTTTCATATTATTATTATTATTATTATTATTATTATTATTATTATTATTATCCTCTTCAATTTTGAGGAGTAAGTTAATTTCTTTTAGTGGCATGTTCTTACTACAAGCTTCTGTGTCCAGGTCACACAGCATTAATTTTTTTTTTCCATAAAACTCTATAATTTTAGGAAGTAACTTTTCTTTATTTTGTGACATAATGTCATCTTTACTGAATATATGTGGTCCCCTATGTGGGGACCTATGTGGCATAGTCTGGTTGTATGCCATATGGAGGTTTCCTGAATTTGCATATAAGAAAAATACACTCTACACAGATACAGCCTTTTTCAGATTTTTTTTTTTTTTTTATATTTGCTATGAATTATTTTACTATTATGGAAGAATATGCACACACACCCCTTTCTGTTTTTTCACACTTACTCAGACAAAGAAAGATTTAACAAAAGGCAAAATAAATCAGGAAAGCTTAATTTAAAAATCAAGAGGATTGAGCTATGTCTGTTTCTCTTACATTCTTTAAGTAACTTTAAAAAAAGTCAGAAAGTATTTTTAAAATTGCGATAAATTTGTGAATACTTCTGGAGAAATGAAAATAATTATGCACAGAGTTCTTAATCTAATTCTTTTTTCTCTGTCTTATTTTCTTTCTAAATTTTGTTGCAGAACATCATCAGTAAATTCAGTAACATCACAAATTTTCACTTCTGATAAAGATAACTCATCCATCATTCTTAATACATTATTTAAGATCTGCTGCATTTTGTCCCCCTTTCCTAAAGGTATTCATAAATATATGACCAGCTATTAACAAGAACTGAAAATCCTCTGGCTCATCTTTGGTGAGCCCAAAGGCAAATGATCACCTTAAAAGAAAAATCCTAAAAATTGAAGATTTCACTAGAAATAAACAGCAAAGCTTTTGATTAAATAATGGCTTTGGGTCTATTGAGGAAAGGAAATTGTGTCTTTCTCCTTCCTTTCTGAGGTCATTCGCAATCATGGCAGGGTTCATGTTTTATTCCCATTTCCAGTACTCTGGACCACTCAGCCTGGATTTCATCCAGTGTCCTTTCAAGCCTGACCAGTATAAGGTGAATATCAATGCAAATAAATTCAAGGGCAAAAGCATGGGGCAGTGACACAGTGACATGTCTGCAAAACAAAAAATAAGACTCTACAACAGCTGTGTGGTATCAGTTTTGCTCGATGCTGCAAAGACCTGGGGCATTACGCAAGCTGACAAGAAAAGATTTGATGCATTTGATAGCAGGTGTTTAGGAGGGATCAGTAATGTCAAGTGGCATCACTATGTCAGGAACATCGAGTTTC
The DNA here is from genome assembly GCA_018697195.1 of Certhia americana. Taxonomy (NCBI): domain Eukaryota; kingdom Metazoa; phylum Chordata; class Aves; order Passeriformes; family Certhiidae; genus Certhia; species Certhia americana. Next base: position 60,193,615 of record CM031860.1, on the reverse strand, counting down.
AGAAGAGAACAAGAAAGGAGAAGATTGTGGACTTCCTAACAAGGCAGTGACTTCCATGGTCCCACCACTCCACGAACATGCAGTGAGGCTGGAGGGTAGGGGAAGGTCTTGTGAGCTGGGTTTGCTCCTCCTGGCTTCCCAGCCCAACCTGAGACTCATCAAAGGTGGGGAAAACAGTAGAAATCTCTTGTAGATTTTGACTTAACTTGTCCGCTGAGGATGAAAAAGCCTTGGGGCAAAGACTGTTCTTCTGCCACTCCAGGTGTAGGATGTGGACAGTACTCACTGACCCAGCAGGAGAGGTGAGGAGGGAAAGGAGTGAATGGGAAAAGGAAAATAAAAGACATCTTTTTGCAGGACTGCTCTTCAGCAGGAATATTCACATGAATCAAGGATTTCCAAACCAGGCCTCTAGGGTTTTGTAATGAAAACTTAGACCACGCAGACAAAATGGGCTTTAACAGACTCTGCAGAGCCAAAATCTACAGCAGTAGGCTCAGTCGACTCCAATGAACTCCCACAGATGTGAGAGCATAAAAGTCCCCTGTTGTTCACATTTTGCCTCAGAAACAGCCTTTCTACATGTGACTGAAGAGCATCTCTCTGTAAAACACAGCCCAAAGAAGATAACTTAAAACAGATGGGAGCAAGAAATACTACAGCCAGGCCATATGGGTAGAGAGGACCCATTTGAAGCAAGTGCAGCCAAATGGATTATGATGTAGTAATGTGTGAAAGAGGTTGCACTATTGTATGGACTATCTGTAAGTGGAATTTTTTCATGACTAAATCAAGAAAAGGAAATGTACTCTATCCAAATGTTAATGAGAACCATACTCGAAAAATATCCATGTTGAGTTCTTGTATCAATGAATGTCAAAAATAACTCACTGTCCAAACTAGGATCTTACCTTTTTGTTATTTATTTTTAAAACTCTTACTGAGGTTTTAAACATTCTCCTTAAATCTGTGGCTGGTGAAGTTTATACTTTTTTTACCTTTTTTTTTTTTTTTTTTTAAATTTATAATGTCTTTAGGCCTCAGAAAATGTAGTTAATAACTGAAATGGGACCATTAAGGTAAAGAAATCAAATCCTTATTAGAGGTATGTATCTCTGGTTTTGAGCTAAAATGTTTTCTTTACTTTTCCATGAACAGTTTAGGCTAGCCTTCCAAAAATAGACGCAACTAAAATATAATACTTCTCATGGTAAAAATGTAATTTCTCTGCAATATTCAAAGCTGTATTTTAAAAGCCAGCACAGGAACACTAATCAATGATTCCACAAACAGAATCTATTACAAAATTAATTTTAAACCAACAATACTTACCCCAAGCTATTTTCAGTTGAATGTTTGGCTCTGGCGTTGACTAAAAGAAAGTGAAAATATTTTTTCAGGCAGCTAACTGGCCTATCAAACATGCAGCATTTGGGAGATCTCATGACAGAGCAAACCCTCACACGAGTTTGAGGACAACACCACATTTCAGCAGCACCACGGCGTGCCAGGGCTCTTCAGAATGAGACCTGGGTAACACTAATGACATTTAGCAAATTACTGCAGAAAACTGATAAGGGCATGATCCTTTTTTATGCTGAAGATCATGCACAATGCCTGCTGTGCCTCAGCACCTTTTCATAAATATGGAATGAAAGCTTGTGGCAATATGCTGACAGATGCCACAGACCAAGCAGTGATTCCCCCTGCCCCAGGTCTGGAAGCTGTACCTGGAAGCCCTGTGGTGTGGCACTGTGGCTGATGCCACAGCTCAGGAGGTCACGTAGCAATTGTATAGGACAGAAAGTTGGATGAAGTGTTGAGTTTTGAAGGATGAGATTAACTTTTACTATATTATGTGGCAAAAACACAATGCAGCCTTGTTTAGGCAGTGTGTGGTCTCGTGCTAAATGTAACTCTGTGTGTGTGTATATGCAAACATACATATAGAGAGAGGGCTGAAGAGAAAGGGTGCTAAAAATCTGGTTTAGAGAAATTTATAGAGCAAACTTTGGCATCAGGGGATGATAATTACTATTAAAATATATATGTGTGTCAAATGAGGGACTATGCCTGAAACAAGAGGAACTGAGAGAAACTTCTTTCTTACCCTAAGACTGGATCCTGACCTAGGTCATTTGGGGCCTTTCCCACCAAAAGACCCTGGAGACAGGACTCCAGCCAATGGCAGCTAGATAATGGCATGTGATTAATGCAGGGACAGACAGCGGCACGTGGATAATCTTCCAGAGAAAGTACATGGATCCCCTGCTGAAAGATGGGATGGGAAGGGTACCACCTTCCTGTTACATGTCAGCCCCAGAGGATTTGACAGTTTCAAGATCTAACAGATAATTATCTAAAGGACTGTCAGACCCATGAAGGGGTTTCAGTGACCCCATGCTCTGGTCACACCATGTTTGATCCTTTGGCTAAGGGTGTGTGATAGGGGCTGTCCTGCAAGGCTCACCACCAGGGCCCATTTCCCAGGGGAACTCATAGCACAGCACAGAGGTTGCACTTCAGCACCCTATAAACTCCAGGATTATCATTGGGAAAAGCACATACATGGATGCATCAAGGTCAAGTACACTTTTCCTTATCTATTCAATAGTGATGGCAGCTGTTTAATATTTAACCTGAATGTCCTGGGAAAAGTTCATTATTATGGCTGGTAGTGGATTTCCTAAATACCTTTTTCTTCAGAAAAATTATCTGGATCTTCTCCTCCCTTTAAGTTAGGATAAAGACTTCTCTCTCAACTCTAGGAGCAAAAAGGCCAAATCATTGTGCTAGTAGGAAGTAGCATCAGGTTTTGGGTATATTTCAGATTTATATTCAGGGGTGAAGTATACCAACTCAAAAATTAGTGGTAACAGCAGTTTTGCAATTTTAGTATGTTGTTCATGTCATTTACTGTTATCTCATTTGAAAATCATAAGTGCAGTTCTGTGCAATTGTTTTATGCCATAGCATCTGTTTTTCCTGACCACTCTTCTCCTCCAGTAATGGGAGGGCAGGGGGCAAGAGTGCCTCTGGAATTAAGAAAACAACCCTGGCTGTGCTTTTGCACAGAATGACAGCAGCCCTTTCTGGGAAGTGATTGCACAGCATTTCTTACAGAAGAGGCAACACACCACTTTGTCTGAGTTTTTGTGGTATTCCAGATCATAGGATGGATGTAGCATGGCAGACTAAGTGCAGTGTTAAGTGCTAGAGTTTCAAGTTAAGGTGTAATTGTCTAGGTAAGAAAGTCTGAGCATCTTGGCCACATCCAGTTGTTTCTCAAACCATACAACCCCCTTTGATTGGTAACAGCTCTCTATGGACTCTATTTTTGCTGGGACAGCGAGTTAAGATCATATCAATGAATGGCCTCATTCACAGCAAAAGATTTTTGTGGCAAAATATTTTGCTGAGGCAAAAAGATCTTTAGAAAGAAGAGTGTGGCTCTCCTCTGTGTCTGTGTTCTCATGAACTTGGCAGAAGGAAGGAAAAGACTAGACTTAGATTATGACTTATATTTATATAGCTTATAACTGTTATAACTAGTAACTTTTGTTAGAATAATACTGTTCTGTCAAAACAAAAATTCTTCTGACAAATTTAACTTGTTTAGGAAGATAATAGAAACTTTTTAAACCTTTTTATCTGTTATAGAAAGAGGAAATGAAAACAGTTCAGCAGAAATATTTCAGCTGTACTCAAATGTGGTTGGCTCAGGTGATGGGCAACAGGGGTGAGGGGATTTTATCCAAGCTGGAATTTCTAAACAGATTTGTTTAACTCTAATTGAGAATGGAAACAGAATCTGAAATGCCAGAATTTTCCACAATATAGAAACTCCAATTTTGACTTAGCACTGAGACAGGAATGAAGATGAAAAGTAATAGCAATACAGAATTTAAACACTCATAAAGAATAAATCTAGGCACATCAGGCCTCAAGTAATGTTTAGGTGTAAGGGGAAACCTTAGAGGTGTTGAGGTCTCTTTCAAGGGTACATGTCCAAGAAGATGCCACTTTTCTCTCTTGTACTGACTATCCCTGCTGCTGACTCAGAGGGACCACTCTTTGCTACTGCATTGTTTTCAGAGAGCACTTGTGAACATAAATTCCATGGAACTTATGGGAAATGAGCAAGATTATCAGTCCTCATGCACACAATGTGGTCAGGTAAAAGAGCTGACCTGTTGTGGCTGATTTCAATGGGGAATTAACAGACCTGAGTGTATAAGTAGTCCAAACAATACCTGGTTCACCATCAAAGGTAGGAGAGGAGGGGACAGGAAGGGCGAGGGTGGCAACATTAGACACGAGTAACTTACAAAGGTCTCAAAGGGGGAGTTTCCTTTGTTCCAAAAATAATCTGGCTGATTATGACAGTTCCTATGAATTTACAGTAGGTGGAGGTTCATGCCTCCCCTGCACCAACACAAGTTTTATTCAAGATGATCAGCAGAAAAAAAAACATGGTTATTCCTTCACTCTGTGGGTTATGTTGGCAGCCCAGTGGTGTTGTGGAAGTGGTCAGTTTGTTGATTGGCCCAACACACCACTGCTTGCTGGCAAAGAAACAATGTGGGTGAACATTCTCCACAACCAACTTCATAGGATAGCAGAATGTTTTTTGTTGGAAAGGACCTTAAAGACCATCTAGATCCACATCCCCAGTCACACTTTATATCAGATCAGTTTGCTCAAAGCCCCATTCAAACTGGCTTTGAACACTTCCTGAAGGACATTGCAGCTAAATGCTGCTTTCTCTTTTGTCCTGGCCATCAGAGACTGTTCCACAGGAGCTTAGGGTTTGGGTTTACAGTTCATCTTCCACATACTGGTGTTTGGCATACGGTGGGAAAAGAAACCTTCCTCTTTCTTTTCTGGCTTCCCTAGTCACATTGAGTATTTTGCTGCTTAGACATGAATCACTCTAATTTGTGTTCAAAAAACCCTGTATTTTTAAAGTTTGAAAGATTTTCAGTCCTCTTTAAGACATTCACCACAGGACCAGAAATGTTCTCCTCTACCTCCAAACCATTCACAGTTTGGGGCCTTTCTTGCATATATTTTGGACCTTTTCACACTGAAAAATTCTACTTCTCTTTCCATAAGACATTTTTACTACATGCCTGATCCTCTTCACCTTCAAAGCAAAACTCAAGTGAAAGAAGTAATTCCAAATGAGTCTATACAAAAAGAGCTATGTTATTTTTCTGACATAAGGTTTTTCATGTTGATTTTCACTGAAACACTGTGCATAGTTTTCAGTCCGTTGTAATTGATGGCACTGGGATGAGATACCCTGTTTAGAGCAGGAATAACTTGCATGGCACATGGTTTTGTTCCTAAAACATGCACTTCTATAAAAAAAAGTCTTCCAGGGTCAAAACTTTAGTGGTCCTAAACTACTTAGGAGGTTAGCAGATCTTATTGCTGTTCCCTCTGAAAGCTCAAAAAACTATATTGAAGATATATCTATTCCACAAACAACAAGCGTCATTTGCTGGGTCTTTACTGTCTTTCAAAAACAGAGAGAACCCAAAACTCATGTTCAGATCTGCACTGTAACAACTCAGCTTGTACCTAAGTCTGTGCCCTGGTGGGAGAAAGGACTGTGAGCCTGAGGGATCACCAGGTTCAAAATAAAGGTTGCCTGTCCTGAGGATTCAGTCTAAATAGTTCAGCAGTTGTAAAGGAGCAGCGGGTGCTGTTTTTAGTGAAATCCAAGGTGACAGCATCCTTGGAACGCGGCTCTTGTTTGTACAATGGAGCTTTTACACCAACATTTGCACGGCTCAGCTTCTCCTCTTAAGCTTTTAAGACCTTGACCCGCTTTGCAGCGATTTAAAGGGCATTGGTGATTTTACTCCTCAGTGTCTCCTGCCGCATGAAGCAAATCCCGCATGGAGTGTGAAAGTGCCTGTCTGGGATGTGGGTGAGGAGCACACGGCAGGGGGGGAGAGGGTTTTATCAGATAAATGTAGGGCTGGGCATAGAACAAGTGCTATGAATTATGCAGGCAGCTAGAGGAGTGCCATGAGACCCGCGCTGCTCCGTCACACCCTCTGCTTATGCCCCTTCCCTCGCAGAAAGGGCTATTTTAGGAATGTTTAGGAGAGCTGAAAAATATTTAATTAGGACTATTTTTTACCATCCTGTTAATAAAGTAAGGGGTCTTAATTGCTTTGGTCTATCACATGCCTTCATTCTGACCAAAAATAGCCTACACTGTTCATAAGAACATTACAACTGTAAATTCTGATAACTTGAGAACCAGGAATGAGCATTGATATCTAAAAATGTCCCATTTTGACAGCACTGAGAGACAAGGGCTAAATCTGGATATGAAGCTATGGCATTTTTTACCATAAACAAATGCTGTCAGTGACTGAGTACTTTGATCTGTTAGACCACGAGCCAGAGTAGATTTGTGGGGAAATATTCCAATGACAAAGCACTTGCTAGAGGAGAAGGGAACAGGGCTCAGCTGGGAGCCTGTATGTTGCCAGATGAAGAAATTAGAGGGTGGATTGCAGATGAAGCTAGGAAATAATGGGATCTGAAGACATTTATCATCACCTATCTAGGACTTGAGCTTTTTTTATATTTATTCATTCCCTCAAAATATATTTATTTGTACATATATATATATATATATATATATATATATATACATATATACATATATACATATATTTATATGAGAATGTGTGATGCCTTCCTGCCTGTATTGCCATGAAAAAAATTAATATTTATAAATAAATATATTATATTAATGTCATACATATAGATAAGTGTATATATGATTGGTTTTTATCTGCTAGATCTGGGAGGGAAACCATCCCCACCAAGGCTTACACCAGTAGCACAGTGGCACAATGGCACCCTCTGTTGCCCTGAATGATTCCTTTGATGTCTGCTCTCACGTGGATGTATTAACTCCTGAAAACATCTGTGCACCACCTTCTCCAAATCTGACTCCTTCCTGCCCAACTTCCTTGTTTGTTTGGGGTTATCCTCTGTTATTTCCCTTCTTAATAAAATCCAGTTTGTTCTTCAAGCCTTTACTGGAGGAGATGGCAAATGGTGAGATTAATGTGCGAGAGGAAGCTGTGCGAGCCTGTATTGTCACACTCACTTCGAGAATAGCAGCCTTCTGTCCCCGTTTTGTCCTCCCTAACACAGCTAATGACAGCTTCCTGCAACAGTGGCATTAAACACTGAGCTCAGTCCTGCAGAATAGTGATCATTTCTGGGAGATGCTGTGTGAGACAGCACCCAGTGCTTCCTGGAAAATGATTAGCCCTAATGAGATCGGGTTGTCCAACTGTCATGCCACTAATTAAATCACAACTTCTGCCTTTTTTTTTTTTTTTTCAGTCACACAAAAGCTTGATTCATGAATTAAAACGCATAGTGAATCTGATTGTAACTCTGATCCTCTGTGTGTTCATAATTAAACAACCAGTTCCTTTTATGAATTGAAACTAAAGTCCTTCTGAGGCATGGTAAGTTTTCACTCCTAATCATATTCACTTACATCCATGTGACTACATTTTAACTGCTCATTAATGGAATGACACACAACCACCTTGTTCTTGCTGGACTTTCCTAATTATGGCATTTTTGAACTGTAAGGACAGCAAACTCTTCCCACATACTCATTTTTTCTGTCCTGTACCTTCCCACACTCTGCCATGTAACTAGGAATAATGAAACGGTCTTGCCCTAACACTATAATTAATGACTGATTTTACTGTGTTTGCATAAGAAAAACTAGATATGTGCTTTCCATTATTGCTGGTATGGCTGCCTGCTTTCCCCAGTGGAGTCTGAAAAAATGATCAAATGCTTTACTTACAACTGATTACTTAGGGATGATCAGTCAGAAATCATCAAATGTTGTCAATATAATCAGATTTTCATTTAAAAAAACTCATGTCTTTTTCAATAAGTGTTTTCTAGATAAAACCTTTTACACTGAAAGTCTTCAAAACTTGATATAGAAGGGGAAGTGAAGAGAAATTCAGAGAGAAAGCAAAAATGTGACATAAAAGTCAGTTTGGATTTTGTATGTACATAGCAATTTTTCAGATTCTATGCTGCATTCACTTGCTTTGATACAAAGAAGATGTTATCAAGAAGTCAAACTGAGTTTTATCCCAGGCCTCATAAAAACAAGCATGTCTGATGGTTGTGGGAAAGAAGGGGGCTCAAGATGGATCTATTGTTCGTGCAGAAAGATCTCATTTCAAAAGTTAAATTACTCGTAATGATTCCATGTTAATTTGTTATTTGAATCCCCTGCAGTCCCACTTTCCCCAGACAGAGCTAGATGATGGGAGATGGTAAGCATGTTACTTAAGCTTTTTTGGCTTAGTGTAGATCTCTGCTGGAACAAGTTCTGATTGCTGCTGAACTAGATATATGCTTTATTTTCTTTTAAAATTAAACCTGCAGGTTTTAGAATTCAACAAAGCCATTTCTTTTCCGATTTTTACTTTAACTTTGTTAAAAAAATCCCAACAACACAATGCTAAAATGCCAAAGAAAAGTTTTTCTGAAACAAAACCAAGCCCAAAATAGCAGTATTTTAAAAACAGCATGTTTCAACAGGACGGAAATTCTTTCCCCTTTTTATTTTCTTAAACTAAAGTGCTGACAAAATCAATACATTTTCTGAAGTGTTTCATTTTGACCAAATTTGCATGTACTGGTAGAATAATGGATCCACTAAACTGATTATGAATGGTTGCGGCTGCATGTTTTTATTTTTTGGCTTAAGGCCCCTACAAATCTACTGAGACTGACTTAGTCTTTCCTGAATAAAGAATTTATTCTAATAAATACAAAAACTCCAAACCAAACAACACCCAGAATTGTTGTGACTCTCATTCAGAAAGGTGAGAGGAGTCTGGTAAAAATTCAATACAGAGCCAGATATTAATGGGTACAGCCTGCTTTAGACAGTGTGTTTGGAATTCCAGAGTACCATATAAAGGATAGAGAAGAAAGAAAAGGTGGATTGTCTGGAGACAAAGATGCATACGAAGAATAAGATTTCTGACTGGAAGATGATTGGAAACTGGTGAAAGAAAGTCAAGAAGGGAACCCCAGAATCTACAGGCCAGTGTGTGTCACTTCAGTGCCTGGTAAAGTTACGGAGAAGATTATTCTGGGAGATACTGAAAAACACCTGAAGGACAATGCAGTCATCAGTCACAGCCAGCATGGCTTCATGAGAGGGAAGTCCTGCTCATCAAACCTGAGTGCCTTTTCTGACAAGGTAACACTCTTGGTTAAACGAGGGAAACCTGTCAATGTAAAATTTTGGATTTCAGTAAAGCTTTTAATACTGTTCTCATAGAGTCCTTCTGGAAAAAAATGTCCATACCACAGATAGATAAACTCACCATTTTGCTGGGCAATCACCAACCGTGTGAGGCTCAGCCAGGGAAAGTGCCGGATTCTGCACCTGGGATGGGGCAGCCCTGGGTGTACGGACAGACTGGGCAATGAGGGGCTGGAGAGCAGTGCCATGGAAAGGGACCTGGGTCCTGTCAGTGGCAAGCTGAACATGAGCCAGCAGTGCCCTGGCAGCCAGGAGGGACATCCCTGTCCTGGGGACATCAGGCCCAGCACGGCCAGCCGGGCAAGGGAGGGGATTGTCCTGCTCTGCTCTGGGCTGGGGAGGCCTCACCTCGAGTGCTGAGGGCAGCTTTGGGCACCACAGTAAAAGAAAAACATTAAACTATTAGAGAGTGCCCAAAGGAGGGCAGCAAAGATGGTGAAGGGCCTTGAGGGGAAGCCGTGTGAGGAGAGGCTGAGGGCACTTGGTCTGTTCAGCCTGGAGGAGACTGAGGGGAGACCTCAGTGCAGGTACAAATTCCTCAGGAGGGGAAGAGGAGGGACAGACACTGATCCCTTCTCTGTGGTGACAGTGACAGGTCACAAGGAATGGCCTGAAGATGTGTCAGGGGAGGTTTGGGTTGGATATCAGGAAAAGGTTCTTCCCCCAGAGGGTGTTTGGGCACTGAAGAGGCTCCCCAGGGCAGTGGTCACAGCAGCAGCCTGGCAGAGCTCAAGGAGGGTTTGGACAATGCTCTGGGGCACAGGGGGTGACTCTGGGGGATGGTGCTGTGCAGGGCCAGGAGCTGGACTCAATGATCCTTGTGGGTCTTTTCAACCCAGGATATTCTGTGATTCTGAGCAACTCTGTGAAAACCCTAATACAATAGGCCAGGAAACCAAAACAGACCACAGAGTGCCGACTGTCCTTAAAGACAGATTCATAGCAGGTGACTGCTGTTTTCCCACTAGTTCACAAATATTTTGTTTAGCTACACAGATTCCCTGGAGGTGGGGGACATGTTGTCAGGTCAGAGGACCTGCTGTTGGGTTATAACATTGTTATGAAAGTCATGCTGCTAAGGAGCTCAGAGTTGTACCCCATACTGAGAATAGTCTAAATAATCTGTGACTCAAAGCATCTCTCATCAGGGATCACTGTGAACACGAGCAATTTCAGCTGACCCAACAAGCTAAACACAAACATGTCAAGATCTCAATAGCACCAGAACATTTGTTTTCAATATCCTGAGTGTGAAATCAGGGCCAATGGGCAACATTTATTCGGTAATGGTTTTGTTTGCCAGATGTTTTCTTTCTCTAATTTTACTGCAGAGCACATACGAGTACGTACTGGAATTAAAATGATGATAGGAAAGAACCCAGTAGCCAACTCCTGGTTTATTGCAGCAGCATAAACTGATTTCCAAAACAAAAGCCATTACTCCACATTTGCCTGGCTGTGAGATATGAGTCCAACCTTTCTCTTTAGGGAGCATTTCTTATAAACAAATAAATTAACCTCTGAGCCCTTTGAAATAAAGTTTTGAGAGTGGTAGGGCAAGAGAGAGCACAGACTGTAAAGTTCTTCTCTCTCCTAGGCTGAAAGTTGTGCCTTCCAGAGGGTAAAAGCAAAGTGCACCTCATTGCCCACTGCCCCAGGTATTGAAGATGAGGTGATTGATCCTTCTGAAGCTGCCAGGAGTCCAGAGGGAACCACAACCTGCAGGAGACACCCAAAACAAGGAACACAAACAGGTAAAACTGCAGGTGAGATGAGGCATGGAGATGCTTTGCTTGGGACCCCAGCAAGGCTCTCCACCCATGCTCCTTCCCCAGCCATAACTACAACGGAGCAGGAATGCATTCTTTGATGTAAATAATTTTTTCAACAAGTAAATTAACTTTTTAATTATAATTTCTTTTTGGACAACAATAATTGTCAAGATGCACACATGAAATATGGAAGCTGGGTAGTGCTGGGACCAGAAAAAGGTTTCTGACTTTAAAAGAGCTGCACTTACTAAGTCCTGTGTCCATATTAAAGGTATTTTGCAAGGAAATAAAGCTGACACACTGTTATGTTTCTATCAAAGTATCAAATGTAATTTTATAGATAATTGCCGCTGTAACATATTCTGTGAAGAAACTAGATCAGTATTACTGAGACACAGCTCAAAATGATAATGTGTGTTTTCCCCCAGGTTATCAATAGATTCAGAGCAGGAACAGTGCCAGGTTAAAACAGAGCAAATATTTGCAGTGCAATATTTTATTCACCAGAAAATTCCTCAAGTTTCTTATAGATAATTTTGGCTGATAAAGCATTTCTTTAGCTGCAAAGTTTTATTTGAGTGCTTTTAGAAGCACTACTGAGTGTGAGCCCAGGAGGACAGACTGGGGTTATTTTTAGAAAGCTAACTCCTAGATACAACCAGAGAATTCCTTTCTGCAATACATTTTTTTTTTTTTTTGTAAGTCTTTGTAGATTATTCATTAGTTGGTTCTGGAGATTGTATATGGAATGATTTGTCCATGATAGAGATGTCCTTAAACCAAAATCTCAGAACTTGGAGCTTTGCATGAAGCTCTCCCCTTTTCCCTTTTATTGGTCATAACCCTAGGAGGACAATTCCCCAGAGTCTGGAGGGATTTTGGGTCTGAATTTGAAATTAAAGTAAGGTTCATCCACTGAATACATACTCTTATTTATCAAAGGAAACCAAGTTCAAACCACATCATGTTGAACTTCGGCCATATATTTTATAAGATATGACTTCAAATGCAAGAAGGCATGCCAGCTTAAGAAAATACCACTCTTTCCTCCTTTCAAACAGATTTTCTTTGCTTTTCTAGGGTTTACCCTCTTCACTGCTCAAAGAGAAAGTATTCAGTTGATAAATGGGTGACCTTTTCCAGATAAAGTCCATCTTGGCTACACTCACACTATTAAAAAATGTAAATACAATTTGTAAGAGAATCCAAAAATTTCTAGGAACGCTAAAACCTTACAGGAGTGTCAAATTCTTCAGACTGAGCAGGGTCTGTCCAGATGGCTTAGTTGGGATATGCATGCTCACCTCACCAGAGGAAACCCAAACTAGAACTTAGGAGGGTTTATTAGCAAATCCCACACACACTGAGCTATCCTTATAAATACCTAAGGAATTAATTTATAGGTTAGCCGAGAGTACAAAAAGAGGAATGCACTGTTTTTTCCACAGATGGTTATATGAAAAAATATTTCTCCACCAGTTCTTATTACTTTGAGATAATATAAATTACTCCTGGCTTCTACAAATGTTTTCAGTGGTAGAGGCGGTCAATCAAGAAGGGCCTTCCTCTGGATTTTAGCAGCACTTTAGGACAAGCACAAATGCTTCACTAATATTTAAGATGGAATTCATTGATGTGGCCATGCTATTTCATACACATAACTTAAAAACATCTTTTTGAAAATAATGAGCTTTCTAGCTACAGAGGATCCTACATAAGCTTTTAAAGAACATGAGCATGAAAACTCCACCAGAAGAAACTCCTTTATATTCATTCCTATATTATTTCACACTGAACCAGGTCAAATATTTAAATACTCCATGTGCAGCTTCTTTTTTTTTTTTTTAAACTTCAAACAATTCAGTACACAAGATAGCACTTGGGTCTATAACTCCCTGCAACCTCCCTGAAGCTTGTACTCATGCCTGAACTGAGCTGCTGTCTTTATTGTTGCCAGTCACAGGGGCTGAAAAAATGCAGGTCTCTGGTAAGTCCTATGGAAAGTTGTGGATGACAGAGAATCCACTTTTGTAGCTCACAGCTTGCTGCCCAAATATGATATTTATTATTATTATTATTATTATTATTATTAGGTCTGTAAACCCAGTAAATTTACATTTTTTTACATTATTAAATGTGATTGTTGTATTAAAATAGGTAACATTGCATAAAATGCAAAGGGGAAGGAACCTCTTTACCATGCTGAGGTTGATGTTTTGTGAAAAGGAGGAATTGCACCTTTCCTGAGAGCAGGAGCCCACCTGTGTGGGGAGGCTGCCACAGACAGCTCTGTTGCCTTGGGTAGGAGAGGCAGGAAACTGGTCTGCAGCACCAGTGAATAGGAAGATCTCAGCAGAGTCATAAACTACACACTTGTCAAAAATATTGAGATTTTGGTCCCCAGAATTACTGAGCAAGTTCTTCCTCAGTTTTCACAGCTGAGACTTGTTTCAGGGGTCTGTGTCCTTGGCTTCCAGGCAAAGCAATGTGGACAAATGGATGACCAGAACGGCACCCTGAAAGTACTCTGCTCATGGAAACTGCCCTGGAATACTGGATTGGACCAACTCTGTGATGCTCATGGTAATATTTCACAGTTATACTCCAAACCAGCTGAAGCCCCTTCAGTCAAGTTCTGATAGCCAACATCAGCCCTTTGAGGTGAACCTTTGAAGTGAACCACGGGTTGAATTCACCATTTAGTGAACATTTCAAAGTCAGTGTTTTGGTAGAGGTGTCCCATATGCAATGACTTTTTTACAAAATCAGTGTAATTAAGATCACCCCCTGTGCCAAAGTCTCCTGAAGCTGCCAGAGTGTGCAGTGGTGAAGGTGGTTCCTCAAGGGAAACCTGTGCAGACTTCTGCATTTTCTGACTTTCATGCTTCTGCGAGGCAATGCTGTGACTACATTAATGTCATTTTTGTCATTTAATACTGTTGCTAACCCACAAAATTGTTAAGGGACTACACAGTGCAATTTAGCATAATTAAGACAATTACACAGTTAAGCACCATGAGCAGTCAGTAGCCAAAGCTTTTGCCCTAGTGTAAGGAAACCTAGAGGCTCCATGTACTGCTCCTGTGCACCCTTGGGGCTTTGATTGCTGATGAGCATGAGGATGATCATGGTTCACTGTCAGGCCTTGCTGCCAGGGGGATGCTGTTGTAGAAAGAACAGGGAGATCTGAGCCTATTCCCATCCCCCCATATGTTACCATGTGGGAACTTGACCTCCGAGTGTGTTATTTGAGCAACACTCAAGATCTCACCAAGGGAAGATACTTAGCACATTTCCTCTGCATTTTACATCCATCTGAAATGTATTTAGCTAACTTGTGAGGTACCTTGCATGTTAAACCTTGAACCGCAATTGTAACCTCTCCAGTTTTCCTTATTCACACAGTATTTGATTTGGATGACATATTTTTATAATATTTATTTTTCAGCCCATTTTGAGACTCGCATGTTAATGCCACAAGAACTTCAGTCTCCTGTATAATATTTCAGACATGGAGGGGGAAAAAATGAAGAAATAAAGAAAAAGAAAAACCAGCCGTCTGCATCCACTTAAAACATGTTACAATAAAGCTCAGTAAAGATCTGATCAGCAGTTTTTTATCCTGCTCTGATTTAATATGAAATAAATTAGTGGAAAACCTAAAGGCTGAAAGGAAATTTTTTTGCCACTGTTTAAAACAGGACATGAAACCTTTAACATAATATTTACACACATTATATTAAATACTTTCTGCAAAGGTAAAATTTAGCACTGCCAGCTTCAGACAGACTGGGAAAGAAATTTGTTTACACTTAATAAATCTGATTTTAAGAAGAAAAAGTTTTGTTCATTTTTCTTCTTTTTTCCTCCTGTGTATACACTAGCACTGTCAGAAAATCCTTATTTCAAATTATGTAAATATACTCATTTAAAAAAAACCTGCTGAACACCTAAAGAAGACACAATTTGTATTCTATTTGGTAGTGTTTTCATCTTGGCCTTCAGAATTGCTATGATTTGTTATCTCTGGTGGTCCACAAAGCTTTTGAGGTTCTTGAAGCACCATGGCTTTCAGTGATCTCTATATCCTAGCATAATTTTATTCATGATCATTGCTAGTAGATTTGGCATGAATTTTCTGCCAATATACTTTGATATTTAGGAAGGAAGGTGTGTGCCAAGAAATATCAAATTGTCAGACGTGACATTTTCACCAGAAAGCACTGGCCAGTTTCTCCAGGGAAAATTTCAGGGTCTGGGATTGAACTGCTATCCAAAACAAGAAGAAGGTGGACTTTTTCCAGGGAAGACTCCACAGTTCCTTGCCCAACTCTTTCAGAACATTTTGGAATACAAAATATAAATCTCCTGCTCTGTTGACCCAGAACAAGGATACAGCATTATAATCCCAGAGCCTTAAACCTTCAGCTTTATGTTGGGAGGGGTTGTGAGGAGGGTACAATTTAGCCATGTGGAGATGAGAACATTTTGAAAAATCAAGAGAGCTTTCATGAAAAAGAAAAACAGTTTCCTACAGAACTGCAATTAAAATCATGCCCATTCCCTTGAAAACACATACTGTTTATTAAGGAAATTACTAAGATGTGCCATAGCTCCCAGGCAGAGGTGAGAAAGAAGTCTTAACTCACCATCTACTTCTTTCATCTGAGATTTATCATCTAGCCAGACAACTTGGATCATTAGCACATCAAAGATCTTAAAACATCCCAGATGAAAAAAAGAAAAACTTCTTTAAGACCATGGTATTTCAAAGATCAGCCGTGTACATGTAGATTTTAAGATCATGTGGAAACTTTGCAGTCACCTTCTCTAACATCTGCAGAGCATAGCCCACATGAGGCTGCCCAGCAATTCCTAAATTATTTCCAATAAATTGTGGTTGACTCAGGGCATCTTTCTCGAAAAGACATTCAGTCTAATTTAAAGACTATAAGCAACTGAGAATCCACCACATTCTTTGGCAAGCTACTAGGCCCCTACAAATAGGGCAAAATCTCACCAACAGGAATGGGAGTTTTGTCTGGACTCATATTTAATGTAGAATTATTAAATATTCACAAGAGAAGTGGGTTGAAATTTACTCTTTCCAGAAATCATGAGACTGTAATGATAAGTAAAGTAAGAAATTGGGGGAAATATTAACAGGTTTGAAACAATTTTTTAAAGTCTGATTAAGGTGCACAAATATCCCTACAAGAGCATGAGAATGTTCATCCAACACACATTCTTTTATGGTTTTGAAGTCTAAAACCTTAGTGATCAAAGATAACATCTATTTAAAATATATGAGCAAACCAAGGCATAAAAAGTCTGTTCTTCTAACTTTGCTCCCAGGACAGGTCTTCTGATGCCAGTAAGAGTCCCAGAAAAACATGAACAACACTCATTCCACTAGTCAGAAATTGCTTGTATGGCAGGACTTCCAATAGAAAACTGATTTTATCTTGCCATGACCCCAGTTTTGGCCAATTGCTTTGCTATACTGACAGGCAGAAGTCCTCAGCTAGCCCTATGAAAAACAGACAGGGATAATGTAAATAGAGTTTCTGTTTACTTTGAAGTCAGAAAGTTCATTCCAAGAGAACAATAAATGTGGGACCAGATGCATTGTTTACTTATCTTTAGGAACACTGCTATTCCCCAAACAGGCTGACTACTTCTCACTACTCTTGGTCAGCTCCTTTTGCAAATGCAGCTCATCAATTTCAGCTAATTCATCACTGTGGTTTGACAACAATCACTGACTTTCTTTCTACAGATAATCTGTGTTTAAAGGCTCTGTTATATAATATGCTATAAGCCAAGAATATCTTGCAACATTTGGAAAGGTAGGGCAGTAATGTTCTGCCAGATTCCTCTCAGCATTTAAACATCATAGTTTACATGCCAAAAGTTCCTTCAATTAATAATGAGTTGTGAGTTTTAAGATGGATAATTTATATCTGAAAACAATTAGGGAAGGCAGTTTAGAAAAACTTATCTGTGTTTTGGGAGATGTTACCACAAAAAAATCACAGAAAGAGAGAGAAATAAATGGACTGAAATTCAAGGATGTGTCCTGGCCCCTTGGGAAAAGTCAGTGATAGTTCAGAGCCAGTTTCCTTCAAAGATAATTCTGGAGAAAGAAAGATTTTTCAGAGACATCCCAGTAACAGATATGTGAGTGATTCCTTGTGTGTTTGAAGGAGCAACAGAGAACAGTCAAGGCAAAGAAGGGGTTTTCAGATCAGTGAAAAAGAGCATCCTAGAAAAGGGAAAAAACATAAAGCTGAAAATCTGTGACAAAAATACGTAGAAGTGTATCTGAAATATTCAAAGGAGAGTGGAGAAAGGTTAGAGAAGAAGTTTAGAGCCTCAAGCAGAACATTAAGGGTGGAACCAGAGCTATCAATGAACTGGAGGTAAAACACCATCCTCCATATTTCTCTAACTGAGCAAAAAAAATGTCTGTTCAGATTAGACAGTAAACAAGAGTCAAGACTAGAGAGATTCATCATGAGAAGGACCTGTCAGGTAAAAGCACAAACCCCATCAGCTGCAGTGATAAAGAGCCTGTTTGGGGCCAATGGGCAGGGATGTGCAGAAGCTGCTGTTGCAGCCATGGCCCAGGTGATGCTGAGCACTGTCAGCAGACACCCCACCCACCTGGTGGGAAGTCACACCACAGCTTTTCTGCAAAATCAAGGCTCTGCCAAGGATCAGCAAACAGCTGTCCAAGCCCTCAGGTCAGCACAGAGATGCAAAGATTTATATAATCCCTGTTGCTACCACAAAATAAACCATATATTAATTATTTTTATTCTTGCTGGCATATGAGAAAACATTATTGAAGAAGCACCCCTGGTTTCCCTACCTCACAAACAGACACTCATATTTTCACTAAAGGAAATGTGCTACTTCAAACTTCTAAACTTCCCAGTTGTTCATTTAATGACACTGTTCACCTGTTGCCTGGCTAAATTGTTTTAACTCCTCTTGTTTTAATTGTTTTAATTCCTCTTTGATAGCTGCATAATTATACTACATATCCTGAACAGAGAAGACCTGTTCATTATGGAAGGGGGAAAGACATGCAAGGACCAGTCCCTGAAATCTGATTTCCTGAAATATTTCTCTTCCAGATGGATGGATGAACAGATTTCCCACAAGCTCCATGAGGAAATACTTGAAGGCTCAGAAGGAAGAGGCCATCACTGAAGTCTGCAGTATCTCCTCCAGTTCAAATAATTAAAAAAAAAAAAAAAAAAAAAAAAAAAGCGCCTATATTTGCTTATAACCTAAAAAGTGTGCCGGTCATCATTCTGATTAATTAATTTAGTTTTGCAGATTGGATTAATTACAGTGAAAGACCCAAATACATTTCATAGACACGTATGTCTGTAGTTTTATGACTGTTGAATAATTAATTACTGCTATTTCAGTTTCTCCAAGTGGGAAAAATCAGGCATATTAAACCTTAGGCACTATCAGCCACCCAATAGGTCTCTATAAGGGCTTGTGATGGAGTCAAAATATCTCATTCAGCTGAAAGATTGTCTCAAAGGGCACTATCTTTGATATATGGATATTTTCAAATTTCTCTGAAGATGATGGGTTTGGTAGCAATATTTTATTCAAGATAAATGTGAGATGGAAAAAAAAAGCTCTTTTGTTTCACAACAGAAGTTACTGTTTGTGTAACTAATATAACGTTGTATAGATCTGTCTTTGGTGGTTTGGCTGGGAACTGAATTAACACTTTAAAATTTGCTAATGGCATGGCAGACTTGGATGTGTCTGCACAAATGACAGAAACAACCAGCGGCAGGCAGAAAACACCACAAAGAACACCTATAAAATAAAACCACCCAAAAGGGTCAGAGTTACTTGAGAAGAATCGTGGCTTTGTGAACAGTGACTCCTAGCTCATTGCTGCAGGTCTCTGTGAACATTCTCCACAAGGAAACATGATTGCATTGAAATGCAGGTCACCAATCTCTCCTTCCAGTGAAAACAACCTCACACACCAGAAATATTGGCTCTGAGGCAGGCGAATATCACCAGAGGAATCAAGTTTCCCAGAAGAGAAAAGATAAGCTGATATCTGTAATCAAACTGGAACAAACAATGGAGGTACTCACAAAGCTCGGCAATGGCCAGAAAATAATTAAAACAAGATCTAAACAATTGCTGGATCCTTCTATAAAGAATATGAGTCAAAATTCTGTAGCTTCCCAGAAAAGGCAGAAATATGACCATGTCTTTGGGCGCAGAATGAAGTGTCTCTGAGCAGATTGAAAAACCCTGCTAATGCAATACACAAATACAATTTTGATCTGCACATGAAAGAATAATGCAAAAAACTGCACTAAGACAAAATATTAATTAATGTAAAATTGTATCCTTTTTTTACTACAGCCAGTATTAAAAGTTATGGGCAGAAGGGTGAAATAAAAGCCCCTGTAAGATGGTTCTTCTATCTCTGTTCTGCTGCCATAGACTCTGGCACTCAGATGTTGAGAGACTTTTGAGTTGACATAATGCTGAGCAACGAGGGATGATGGATCACAAAGCTTCTCATTACATTTGGAAGACATTTTTTCACTGGAAATTATTAATGCACTTCAGCTGACACATGGGCTCAAGGAGCTGAAAAGAAACAACAAAAAAATAGAAAAATAGCTTTCTAAATAAGTGAAAGATGGGCTCAGATTATCTAAAGGACTTCCACTCAGAGGACACTGGTGGCTCTTTCTACTCCAGATCCTATTTCTGAAGATCAAACAGGACAGAAGGCATATATCAGCTCAGGGTCAGGCTTTTCTGGAGGCACAGATACTTCAGCCAACCTCACATTCCAAAGGACTGGTTGGGGTTTATGTTTGAATTGAATCACCCTGAGCATCCTACTTTGAAAGTTGCTGCACACAGTGGCTGTTTTTACCTATAAGTTCATCTGAATATGTTTGAGGTTAAAGATAAGTAACAGGTTACAGCTGGATGGGGAGCCCCAGAGAAGACCTTGAGTAACAGGATGGACGTCCAAGGAGTCTTGTGCAATCTTAGTTTACACGGGCTTGGATACAAAGACTTGTAAAATACAAAAGAGTGACATAGGGATGCTTGCCTGAACTCAAACATGTCTCTTAAATCAGAAAAAAGGCCCAGGATACCTCAGGACATGGAAGAAGTTGCCTTGGTGCACCTGCTTTCCAGATAGGAAAAGAGAGGAGAAGAGAGAAAAGGCTGGAAGATGGTACCTTTGAGCCCTGATGCTCCATCCCTGGAATGTCTACAGCAAAGAGACTCTAACTTGGCACACAGCTCTTCTGAGCTAACAGGGAAACAATGAAACTCAGCTCTGTTATTTTTTTCCTTTTTTTTTTTTTTTTTTTTAATGTGAGAGAGAGAAGGAGAGAAGAGAAAAACTGGCAAATGCATCATATTTAGAGAACGGACCAGATAAAAGTTATTGTTATGAAATTTCTTTGTTTCATGGCCAAGACGATTATATATCTCTGGCTGACCAGACAAAGCATCATGTGTCTTCAGCAGAAGCTTCTCTCCTACTCAGGGAGCTGGACAGAGGAAAACAAAATTTTCATGAAGGAGCTGGCTTGAAAAGGAATCAGCATTCAACTCAGCATAAAGAACAGACAGTCCACCAAAGGGAATGGTACAGGAATCCTGTTCACTTTTAGGAATGTGGGCCACCCTGCCCATTGTACTGTGTTGGACTCAAAAACACAAAATGCCCCAAACAAGGGGAAAATACACCAGAACAGGACATGTAGTGAAGTGAAGTGACAACTTTTAACCGTGGAGGAAGGAGCCTGTCACATCTGTGAGACCCATGGATCAGGTTTGGATGGCTAAGACTGCCAGCATTAGGATATTTTTTTGAAATCCAGATAACACTACAGAGCTTTCTAGAGTCTTTGAGAAGAACTCGTATTTTTATTGCTGCTCTCTGATGGCCAAGTAAGTGCAGTGTCAATAGGAAAGTGAGAGCAAAGAAGCGTGAGTATAGTTAAAAAGATATTTGCTAATAAACCTAATGGGAAGGAAAAATCTCCTCTTACAGAAAGAAAACAAAGGTTCTGTGGAAGATTAAGCTCTGCAAATGTTTTTCAACACACAGATTTCTGTGGAGTTTTTTTGCTTACACAGGATTTTGACTTTACATACAAATCATAGCGAAAATGTGATGCAGACTTTGGCACTGCCTGGTAAAGCAAGAAGCTCTCCTTGAGAAATTTATTCCCAGAAATATTCAAATTCTGCTCCCAGTTCATTCTGTTCATATTTTAATGCTGTCCTCTCACTGTAAGCACTAGCACATGTACTTCTGGAAAGAAACAGGCAAACACAGGTACACTAATATTGGAGATGGCCCCTGAGCCCTTTAAACTTTGAATTCTAAGTGTTTTGTTGGGTTTATTAAATTCTGTGTATCTAGAAATTGCAAGCTTGCCTGTATACCAGCAAGCTCATCGTCTATTAGTAAGGTTCAATAGTAGTTCATCTGGTTACGTGCAACAAGCCTTCCAAAAAAGACTGGGAACAGCATATTCCATTCCTTTGAATTAAAAAAAAAAACAAAAACAAAAAAAAAAACAACAACAACAAAAAAACACTCTAAAAAGACAGTAAAATATATCATAACACTTTCCAAAGTGCTGGGTAAACTCAGGTCCTTCATAAATTCTCAAATGTGGTTACTGAAAAGAAACACAGAAGTGTGGATCTTGAACAAGCCTTCTACATTGCAAAATGAAAAAATGCTCATTTCTGCTGAAGAAGAAATTTTCAGTTTATAGAAGGTTTCTCACACATTCAAACAGTGAACTTTTAGGAGAAGCATTTTGCTTGGTGTGAGCAGAGTTATGAGGAAGAACAGGCTCAATAAAGTTTGGAAGATGGCTCTGAATGCTGTGGGGTCACCCAAAAAAGTGTCACAGCACTATTTCAGGTTTCTGCCACAAGAGCCAAGAGTATCATTTCAGAGACTGAAACAGTTGTACTGGAAAGAAGCTAGGTCCAGGAACCAAAATGAGCAGATTTTGGAGAAACATAGGAGATCCACCAGAGACAGAAAGACTCATTCCGCATTTTGAAAAGATGATCAGACAAGAAGATGGTTTGAATTATATTTTGCCAGATCAGTGGGAACTAGAATGATCTTGTGGGGGGTGGGGGTGGTGACTGAGTAAACCCTATTATAAATATTTAAATCTCTATCATCCCTAAATTACAGAGGAAACATGCTCATGGACACAAGCAGTCAGGGCCAGTAACAGACTGGTCTCCAAAAGCTGCAGAGAGCACCAAAAAGGCAGTAGGTGAGGATGACCCGGCAGCACACATGGAGAGATATCAAGGGCACATTTGGGGAGGGAGAAAGGCCTGGCAAGGACTTGGAACCACAAGCCACTGATTTCTGCATTGTTATTGTAACATCCAGAGTAATTCTTTCTGCCAAAGAAATACTAGGTTGTCATCTGTTTTTCCTGAGGTAAATAACCTTCATGGCCCCCACTTGGGCCAGCTGTGTAGACCAGAATGCAGCAATGCTTATTGGAATTACACCCTTACCTGAAGGCCATGTTTGTAGCTGTCAGCACATAGAGAAAGAAAGGAGAAATTAATCTTAATGCCCAAAGCAGTCTATAGTATTAACAGTTACAAAAGATTTGTGACAAAAGTCCCAGAGGAGTTAAGCTTATATACAGAGGGGGAAGCAAACCCAAAATCCTGCTCTCAGCCTGCTGCTGTGTTTGATTCTGCCTCTCCCAAATAGTCTCAAGTCCAAATCCACCCCACAAAGATCGTGTGGCTCACTGCTGAAAGTAAACACACAGTTTGCAAAAGCTTTTACATTTCACACTTCGGATTGAGTGTAAAAACTCACCCCTGAGAAACTCATAAACAGATGCACGTTTGGAACAATGAGCTCTGTACTCATGTTTCACTTCTTCGTTAGACACTCACACTCAACTGCTCCAACTCAAACTGATGGAATCCAGCCTTTGTGGTGTGAAGAATTTGCAATGAAATGCAGTCTGGGCCCACAGACTATGGCTCCAAGCTGAAGACAATTTGATAGATGGTGCACTGACCACACAGACGGGTTCAAAAGAAATCAGTTTGGCATTCTGGAGAATTTTGAAAGTATTTTTGATCAATGGTGTTTGGAAGTCTCAGGAACATTAATTCCATATCCAGTTTGCCAAAATGTCTACCTTAGATAGAATTTATGAGCATACATGTCAAGATATATTTAAAGTCCTTTGAGACTTCCAAGTACACGAATAACACACGTATCATTACTACCTTTTTTTAACATAGCATCATATAAATCAAATGAAAGCGCCAGGCTTTCTCAACTAAGGAAAACCACTGCACTTAAAATAACAAAGGTAATACTTATTTATTAATGTACAGTGTCCAAAATTAATATTAAAATCTGTCAAGAACAGTTTAATGCAGCACACTCAGGAACTGAAATTAACACATACTTGCTCAGAGGTTAAATCCACCACTTTGCTGTATCCGTATTTTTCATTTCAAAGATTAGGAAGTCCCTGGTTGCTCCTTTGAAAAGTAACATGTTAAAAAATGGAAACAGAATCCGAAATTACCCACTGTCATTTATCAACAGTCTTGTGTCAAGGTACCATTAGGTGTTTATCAATACATTTGAGGATGCAAATTTATCAGAAGCATTTCCTCTCACTCTCTGGGATGGTGTCTGAATGAGGAGATTATGAAATAGCTCATTAGCCAGTTCTTGCTGTCTGATGGAGACTGTTCTCAGCAACTGCAAAAGGAATTCCCCCTGCATGGCAGCTTATGGTAGTTGATGACTCAGGGGAGAAAAACATCAGCATTGCCATTTCCATACTTCCAGCCAGTGGCAGCCTTACATGGTCGAAGGCTTGGCATGAGAAATTTCAATTTAAGTCAGTGGTTGTGAGTGTATATTTAAGCATGCAGAGACTCTAGAACTGACAGACTTAAATTAAGTTAGGGACAATCTAACTAACTAACAACCATCTTATAAATTTACAGGAGTAATTCTGTGTTGATTGAGTCTCAGGAAGGATAAGAAATCTTGTTTGTTGCTCCTTAGATAACCATCCAAAGAACCCAATCATAGCTACAGAGTCTATAAGAAGATAAAAGAAGCTTTTTATTTCCTTGGTTGATGATAATATCCTGAATGATAAGGACCAGCATGTCATTCTGCAAAACCCTGACCTCATTCAAAGTTGCTTCCTTGAGGTTGAACATCTGCAGTTGGATCCTGATGCCATTCTTCACAACAATAATTGCATTCTCGTTTCCTGTCAGGGACCACCTTGGGCAGCAGGCAAAGATCAGTTTTGTTGAAGAACACTGTTTATATGTGCTCATATGCAGGAGGCATTCTCAGAGTAGGGACAGCACACCGCCTTCTGTCTTGCTTTGAGATAGCACCATATTGTTCCTAAAGCAGTATGGACTGTCCCTAGTACATGAGAGGCCTTCTCTTTTGATTTTGCACAAGCACCTTTGGCTTGGCCATCTCCTTCTGGGACAACTCTTCCAAATCTTCAGGCAAAATTAACCTTCCCCTAACTCTAGCTCCTTCTTTTACTGCTTCCCATGGGGTTTCTTTATCTTCCAAGTGCAAAGTTCTGACATTTGGTACTCTTCCTCAGGCTCTCTGCTCTCCCACCGCTGAAAAACCCACATTTCACCTTCTTCCTCTTTTGTACACCCTCCATGTTACTCATTCCTCTTACTCTTCTCATTTTCCACATCACTCAGTAACTCAAATCCTTGCTTAAGCGTGAAAATCTCATTTCAGGCATTTGCACAGTTGTGGTGGGTTAATTCAAAAGGACCAAGGATAGGCCAGGATATTTGTCAGCAGAGTAGACAGATTTGAGCAAACCAGGAGCTCAGCAATCTCTCCACTTCCTGTATAAGTAAAAAGCTGTCTTGAGCAGATATTCAAGTAAGGAAAACTATTGTTAATAATCAATTCTCCCCTATGAAAGCAGTAAAGGACCTTTGTACAAAGCACAGTATGAATAATGTTACCTTGTTTTCTGAACTACCTCTGCACAGTTTTAATCTGAATCTTCCTTTAGCACTTCTTGCCATATTCAGTATCACAGTGAGCTTTCAAAGTCAGACTCAAATTTAAGTGAGTCTCCTGGGATCTGTGACATTTCATAACCAGAGATCAAACAGGAGAAAGCACCATGAGAAAGACAATTCCACCCCCTCAGAACCATTAGCCCATCAGGTGAGGCACACTTAGTGGCATATTTACTCTTGACTTAAACTTTACATGAAGCCATGGAACAGCCCAGGGTTTGAAGGACTGCCAAGGCAAAAGGGACAGTTCTGCATGTGCCACATTGTGCATGTCAAACAATGTTAACACTGAAAGGCTTATTGTTAGAGCCTCACTGAGGACGTTAGCAAGAGGAAGGAAAATTGTATATAGAAGGAGATGACATAATTCTTTGGAGTTTGCAAAAGGAATTTGATTTGGCAAGTCTGAGACACAGAGATGTTGCTCTCTGAACTGAAGGTTAGTTTCAACTAGTGGAAAATGTCGGTTTTGAAATAATAAAAATATGGTATAACACTGTAAGTCTGTAAAGACTTTTCACAAGTGAGAACTGGCAACAAGAAGAGTGATTCCCCTCTATATGTTACTTGGGGGAGTTTAAAACAATTAAAACTATGTACCTCTAGAACCTTATTTCATCTTAAAAGAAATATAAATTAACTCTACCTATAACATCCACGTCTCCAAACCATTCTGTGATTCTATAAATGTTTCCTCTCCTGTTTTGGTGTAATCAGAAACTATTTGTGGGGGGTTGTTTCATAAATATTGCACAGAAAATGATAGTGGTAACTGCAAAAAGACAGTGTTTTACTTGTCACTGGGTAGATAATTCCAAAATTTTCCACTTCCCCTGAAGATTTAAAGGCTGTTAGGAAAAAGGAAATGGAAAAGAAGGTGACAATAAGAATTTTCCAGTGAAGTTTTCAGGTCATCTTCCAGTGGGCACAAGCACTGAGTTCTCTGCAAGGGAAATCTCTGCTTGGAGCCTGATCACTGGGAAACACTCTAGGGGTGCATGGCAATTCCTGTCTTCTCTCACTGGCTTTATGGTCATGTCATCAAAGGCACTTGAGATTTTCAGACCATGTAGAATGCCTTGGCTCACAAACACACATATTCCAGTTGATTTTTGGGGTATTCATTTCCACAAAAGTTATATTTGTACTTCCAGCATTAGAGAGGGCAAATCAGGTGTAGCAGTGTCCTTCACGTTTCTCTGCATTTACAGTGAGCCTGCACTGCTCTTATCTATCACAAATCACACTTTGATCTATAAGGGTTTGGCTTGCTTTTCAATATTTTAGTAACATTGCTCTAACACATGAATTATGGTTTTGTTTGTGAAGGAGCAGCAACTCAAATTGCTGCTGGGAATGGGCAAATCCTCTGGAACCAGTTTCAGTAGAAACTAATCCTAAGAAAAGCTTATCTAAAAGTTCAGCATTAAACTCTGTACAGGAGCTAGAACGAACTGATGGCAAATTAAATATACTGGAAACTGAAAGGAAATGTGGGGGCGGAAGAAAAATGGAGATATTTTGCTGTTCCCTGACTGTTGCCCCTGGAAAGTCATTCCATCCTGAATTTCTCCAATGCCATATCCTTTGTAAGGTTTCAAAACCAACATATAAAATATATTTTTAAGGATAACCATGTCTGAAAGTTAAAGCCCTTTGGGGAAGAATAAAAGAGGGACTTCAAAGTAACAAAATGCTAAATCTGCCAACTTGTTTTTAATGGAAGCAAAAAACCTGCACGATTTAATTCTTTAAAGTGTAATAAGAAAAAAAAAATGTCACTAGTAGAGTTCAATTTCTACCCATGGAATTGTGCCCCTGATTTAACAAATTCCAACTTGAATGATTCCACCACAACTAAGAAATGTTTTACTGACCTCCAGCTCATTGTACAGCAGAGGTCCAACAGTGTTGCTCGGACTGGGATCAAAGAAGCCGTGGTTTTCAAAGGGCCAGCCCCAAGTGAGCTGAATCCAGCTGGTGAATGTTTTGCAGTTCAGCAAGTGTTGAACCCCCTTTTTTTGTGGAGTTTTGTTCAGGATGACTTTTGACATGTTGCATCAAAAGTCAATTTTAGCTTCAGAGGAGTTCCTGGTCTCTCCTTCACTGGAGAATATTGCTGCACATGGTGCTGCAGTGACCTGAGTTGTCTTAGAGCAGACTTCAGCCTTGCAGGAGAACCAGGCTGAGCACTGGTATTCAGCTACATTCACCCTTCTGGTGTTACAGCTATCCATTGGTCATAAGCAACAACTTTCCACATGTAAGACTGCATGAAATCATGTAATCAGTGTGTTATTCCTAGTTAAATTAAGAGCAATATCTATTCTACCTGTATAATTTTAAAAATATATATTTTTTTTAATTATTATTTTCTCACCAATTTAGCTTTCACATACTCAAGCACCTGGTTTTAATACTCTAGACATGAAACATAATTCTGGATGCTGACACCAGACTGATGCATGCCCTAAGATATTGGTCAGGATCTGTCTCATCAAGGAACACTGATATAATACATAACACTATGTATGTATTACCACTATGTTCCAGGTTATTTTCAGCTGTTCACAGTGGGAAACTGCTGTCTTGGATAACAGAATGTTGTCTGCAAGTTATTACATTTTGACCATTGAACCTAATGGTACTTAACAGGGATGTTATGGTTAATGTTCATGATGTATTCTGGAAATGAAAGAGGCACCAAAATGTGATTTCTGATATGGCTGTTGAGCCACCAGGGCAAACTGGTGAGAGCAGACTGAGCTGCAGTCAGGCATGAGGACTGACCAGCTCTGCCCAGCCTCTGGTTCTTCTTAGTGTGTAATCGCAGAAGAGTGCCAAACACTCAAACTAAGAGCCAGGATCCTGAGCTGAATGCTTCTGTTCTGGTTTAGCTGGCATCAGTGTCAGCTGAAATGCGATGTTTGGGCAAAGGAAGCACAGGCTACAGTGACAAAAACACTGCTCAGAGCACCTGCATGGGCACCTGAGAAGAACAGGCATTATGACAAGAGCTTGCATGGCAGACCAGGGGTATCAAAACTCAGTCTTGGATAATAGAAACCCTTTTAAAGCAAGTAAAATCATTGGTGTCTTTGGATTTAGGATCCCAAAAACTGACATGCAGAGCAGGAAGCAACCTAGGAGGTGTTTAATACTCTCACATGTTTGAACTCCTGCCTCTCCCTGCTTGCTGAAGGTCTGGGTGATCTCTGATGACTTAATGATAAAGTTAAGTTCACAACTCCAGGTGAGCACATGAACATCTCTAAGAAAAAAAGCCATCACCCAGCCCATGTGTGCTTTATTGTATGAAATTTAGTTTTCTCACTAAACTTATTAACTCAAACCATCATTTATTTTCCTTTTGGCAGGAGCTGTCAAGACACAGAAGAGCCTGGCTGATAGGAAAAAAGGACTCCTGCTTTATCTGTCCTACTGAACCTGTGCTGCAATAAAGCCTGTCAGGCAAGAGTTATATGGTCAAAGGAGAGAATAAAGTCTGCAGACCAGGTCTTCCCTATCCCATGTGAATGGCCTGCTGTAGGTTACTGCTTACCTTCCTTAGTCATTCTCCCAGACATATGTCAACCCAGAAAAGGCTTTGGTCAAACCATTCACTTGAGACATGACATATTATCTGCAGAACTCTTCAGACAGAATAAAGCCAAGACACCCAGACTGACTGACTGAACCAACATGCTGCTAACACAGCACTAACAACTCAACACCCCCCCCCCCCCCCCCCCCCCCCCCCCCCCCCCACCCCCCCCCCCCCCCCCTCCCCCCCCCCCCCCCCCACCCCCCCCCCCCCCCACTTGGAAAACAGATAGCAAAATAAGCGACTCACCACAACTTCCTTGTCCAGACTGCCCTGGAGTCATGAAAAAAAAGGATACACACACACACACACACACACACACACACAGAGCCTTTCCTCTCAAGAAACAGCTTATTGAGGTTTTAAATGAGGAGGAAAGTCTCTCTATTTGAGGAGACGAATAGAGGAAGGATCAGGCAAATTCCCATCTGGCATTTACAGACATATCCACTTTTTGCTGCTCATAACAATTAGCATATCAGTGCCAATGACGATTTTCAAGTCTCTGTCTGTGCTGACTTTGGATGTGTCTCAGCTGCAGGGAGGGTGAGCTACACAGCATTTTACCATTCTGAATTTCCTAGTTATCCATACTACTCTCATCCAGAAACCTGAGCAGACAATCAGACATGTCTCTTTTTGGTGCATAACGAGGATGTGGTAAGTTCAGCCTAAGATCCAGAAGTTGGGAAAGGATCACACCGTTTGGATGTATCCATTCAGTTTCTGGGATTTGGTGAAAAGCTTAGCAAAAACTATTAAACTACAATATAGTAACACTACATGCATGATAGATGTAGATTATGACACCTCTCAAGATGTTTCCCTCTCTCCTGCAGTGTCCCAGATAACTTAGCCAAGCAGATGTTCAGCATTAATTTGAGCCATGGAAAAATGCAAGATTCACACTAAAAGAAAAAATATGGAACATGAAAGACATTTGAACTATTCTCTGTTTGCTTTGTCTTGCAAGCAATAAGGAATTTGTTTTTTCTGAGTCAGAGCTGGAACTGGAACAGAAACACCTCACATTCTGGAGGGATTTCACTATCCAGAATCTCCAGGCACAAGGAAAGATGAGGCCTGTGTCCCTCCCTCAAAGAAATGCTCTCTTTTCTGTAGAAAATAATCACTTTTCTGTGAAACAGAAACAAAGAAAGAAGGGATCTTCCTGATGATATTTCACTCATTCTCTTGTTCAAGCACATTATTTTGCCCAGTGATTGAAGGAGAAAAGACAGACCCAGCTGCCATCAAGGTGCAACTGGCTTGCCCAAGCCCTCAATGCTTCTGGCTCCATTGTCTTTCTGGGGATGATGCTTGTTCCGTAATTATAACCCCAGTTCCCTCTCAGCCACAAAGCTTTCAATTTCTATAACACCTCATGACTCATTTCTATCTAGGATGAAATACATCCATTGAAGTTTTCTGGGAAATATGTTGGTGATAAAAAGTCCCTATTGTCCATTGCTGACACTGAAGAAGGGCTGCTGGAACATGGCATGTAGCCATTCCCCCTCAGCTTTCCTTTCCAGTGCTAGCACTGTCACAGTTGACCCAAATAAATGCATTGTTCCCCAAGGCAGGGAGAATGAAGTTATTCTGAACTGATAAGGCTCCTCCCTGACTATTCACCGTTTGGACTCTGTTACCAGAAAAATGGTCCCCATCTGACTTGGCTGCTCCTCTTGGAATAGCCACAGATCTTGTCTATACTCCAAGCAGTTTAACTTTTTGACTTTTCTCTGCAGCAGATTTACCCATGGAGCACCAAAGAATCCCAGAATCACAGAATATCCCAAACTGGGAGGGATAAAAGGATCATTGAGTCCAGCTCCTGGCCCTGCACAGGAAAATCCCCAAAATCCCATCATGTGCCTGAAATCATTGTTGAAATACTACTTGATCTCCCTCAGGCTGTGATGACTCTCTTGGGGAGACTGTTCCAGTGCCCAGCCATGTTCTAGGTAAAGAGCCTTTTCCTGATAACCACCCTAAACCTCCCCAGACACAGCTTCCCTCAGGTTATATTGCTGTTCATGCCAGTTAGCAGCATGGTTCAAAGACAACACAGTTTCTGGAATTGCTGTCCTTTCCAACTGCCCTGTGAAATGCAATGGTTACTGCAGCTCCTCCTTCCGCTGCCAGCCAAGCCAAGCGCTGCTGCTCAGCTCTCATTGCTCTGAGGCACAGCAGGATCAGGGACCTGCTCACCTGGCTGCCCTTCAGCTTTCCCCTGGGGCCTGGGGAAGGCAGCTCTGGGGCACTGTCAGTGTCTGCCTCTATTCCTCTGTGCCAGGCCTGAGAACAGTACATTTTGTGCAGTCTCAGGAAATGGCAGTTCTGCCGAAGGTCAGGGTTTGTGAAACAGACACCTTTTTTCCTTTTCCTTCTTTTCCCTTTACTGGGGAGTTTCTTTTACTCCCTTCTCCCTCCTCACCCCACACTTTCCCTGGGCCTGTTCCAAGAACAACCTGTGTGCCATTCTCTCCCACCGAAGGCACAAAGAGCTTCTTTTACCGACCCACTGGCTGTTCAGGATACAAAGAAGTTAAACTAACAATGTGGCGATGCAACAGCCCATTACAGGCAGGTCTGGATGAGTCACAGAAGTAAAGAGTAGGAAAGGATTTAAGGGGCCACCTTCCCCTCTCCCCCAAGGCAGCCCATGCATTTTCTCATACTACATTTTCCAGTGGCCTGCTATTTCTGTTCTTCTGGAGTACAGCAAGGTCTCAGTTTCTTCTCAGGAATGGTATATATTGCCAGGATTTATCACTCCTCGGAACAAGTTTGTCCAGTCTTTATGCTTATTTAGAGACTACACCACATTTAACTGTGGTGTTCAACCCCAGAACAAAATACCATCTGAAAACAGCATTTTAAGTGCATATTTAATCTTGGAAAGAGGCTAATATTCTTCTCTGAAAGTCTTTCTAAGATCTGGCTTGATGGCTGAGCTCTGAGCAGATAGAGCGAATGCTACATATATTAAATGGTGACTGGCACCATTTTCAGGTACCTGCTGCAGTTTGCAGAGATTTAGAAAGCAATCTTTAAGATTTAGAAGGAAAACTGGAATTACTGCATTCAACTGCTTTGAAAAAAACATAAAAAACAGCAAAGCAAATTCTATCTCCACACTTGGGTTTGCACTCAGCCGTGGTTAGATGTGGCATCATTTCAGCTTTACTGCCATCAGCCATCAGAAATTTCTGTCCCTTCAGCCAGCCATATCAGACATCCACCTGGTTATCCTCATCTTGCACAAAACTAAGTGGGAATTTATCCATTCATCTCTGGACACATGTCCAAACCATGCACAGAATCTTCCACTATCTCTTGTGCATCATTTGCAGAATGTTTTTCCTATTTTACCCTGGCTAGAAAGGTATTCTCATTGCTCTGACGATCAGGAAAGGTCTGCAGCTTCTTTTGGACTGAACACAAGAGGTTGGTGCCATCTCTCCACACATCTCAGAGTACACACCTCATTTGCAGCACTACAACACTGCCTCAGGCCCCACTGAATAACAGGAGTGTGGCAGGACAGTCCCCCAGGGTATGGTGGTGTGACCAGGAGCACAGTCCCCACTGCTGTGAGAGCTTGCAGTTTTGGGAGGAACCCCTTGCTAGGCACAGAGGCTGAACTAATACCTGATGGGGATACTCTCGCTCTCCCCCAACATGTGCACAAAACCCATGGAGTTCTGCTTTTTATGGGGAAGTGAGGCACTTCCAAGAGTAATAAAACAACCTGAAAGAACACACAGCACACATAAAAATGCCAAATTCAGTTTGTCGACTGTACCTCAAAATACAGAGGCCACTGGGGACCTACCTGGGGTTTTCTCTGCTGTGGCACTACATGGTCTCACCTGGAGGCCAGCTGAGAATATTCTTGCTAACAGACAAATAACACTCCTCAAAAGAGTCCATTAAATTAAAGCCTGCTCCCATGATCCAAGCAGGTTTGCAGCCTGCAGCTGCAAAGCATCTGCCTGTGGCTGTCCCTGGATTTCTCATCCCTCACACAGAGCCTGATGCTCTCCAGGACAAGTCAGACCCTGTCACTCTCAGTACATCACCCTGCCAGGCACCAGCTCAGTAAAAGGGCACCTGTGTTATGTCCCTGTGCCAACACCATTAACCAAATATCACCCCCATTATTCCCAGTGAGGTCAAAATAATTTTCGCATCAAGGTCTGCAAACAAAGGAAGCCCATCTTCTACAGGGTAAATATTAACAACCCTTGGACTATTTGCAACTTAATTAAATGCTTTTATGGAATATTTCCCCAGTAAAACCTGGATGCGATTTCTGTTGGGTACAAATCTGTGGGTGTATTAACTACTGTTAGATAAAATAAAGCAAATGGAAAAAAATCCAGCCAAAAATAACTAATTCTTTAATATTTTTATTTCAAGGACATCCTTTTAGTGTTGAATAGATTAAACTGTCTGACTGAGCTTAGTTCAACCTCATCTATAGTTTCATAACACTAGATGGAGACCATTATTGGCCGATAGCACTGAAATTGCTAGTAAGGGGTTTGTTTGTCTTTTAGGAATGGGACTTGTCAAAAAGTTTGAATTGCTAACTCTTTTTTATTTTTTTCCTTAACCAAAACCATTATTATGAAGTTCTCTTCAATTTGTCCTGGAACAGCTTCAGTCATAGCTCAATTCAAGTGGAAACTGAACTGAAAAATGCATTGGTTCCTCTCTCTGGGCTTTACTAAGTAATTTTGTAATAAAGCTGCATGGAAACGGAAGCTCCAAACTTCTGCTTTGTGAAGCCGTTTGGAAATTCCAGACATGCTTCTGTCCAAATCAGAGCAAACCCTCAAATAGTGCAAGATTTTATGAGTGAAAAATTATCTCAAAAATTACTTCTTTTTGACTAAAATAGTTTTTAAAAAAGTTCATTTAATTTCAACTTTAAAAGAGTACTTGTACACAAAGTAAAAAACCTAAAAATCTGAAGATGGTTCAAAATGGAAAAAGAGTGAGCTCAATTTCTAAATGTACAAGTGGAATGTTTAAATTAGTTTGTAATATTTTAATTATTTTTTTCTAATATGCAAATAATTGACCATCCTTTGTGAAATGTACTAAATTTTGCATCTTTTTCAACCACATTTTTTTCCTTCCAAATTTCTCCAACCAATCCTTTTATAATAAAGGGAACACTAATTACAGGCATTTGGAAAGCATTTTCCATTAAAAATGCTTTTTATTGATGGTGAGGATATATGTGAGCATCACAGGCTGAAAATAATTAATAGCACAGTTGAAGACCTGTTTCCATTAGGGACAGCATTAGATATGGCACTTCAAACAGAAAATTTCACAAAGTGAATGGGACTGAGAGGACCCTTTTCCACCACCAAACGAGGCAGCACGTGTGAACTGCTTTACTGAGTTGGAACATAAGAACACAGTCTCAGAAGAGCTGATCTGTGCTCCTGCCTTGGCCATAAATGTGACAGGTGGCTTTTTGTACCTACAGGTGTTACAAAGATGGACAGTGTCAAACAAAGCTCAAATGCATGAACAGTAACCAAGATTTGAAATTCCTGAGTGTTCCTAAGAGGTTTGAGCACACCTACACAATGCAAGTAGCTCTCTAGA
This sequence comes from Certhia americana, assembly GCA_018697195.1. Taxonomy (NCBI): domain Eukaryota; kingdom Metazoa; phylum Chordata; class Aves; order Passeriformes; family Certhiidae; genus Certhia; species Certhia americana. Next base: position 60,159,102 of record CM031860.1, on the reverse strand, counting down.
CAGAACAGACTCCAGTTCAGGGTCCACATACAAGGCATATTAACACTCTGAATAGTGTTGGGTTAGTTAAAGCTGCTTGCTGAATTTTTAATCAAAAGTGAGTATTATCCAGGAAATAATGGGCCCAAATAATGATCACGTTCTGAGCCTCAGTCAGTCCAGAAATTTTTTATTTTCTTTTATTTTCTTTTACCAGTAAGCTCCTGATTTTAATTTGCAATAAAAATATCTGTAAACTTCCAGTGGGTTTAGTCAGCTCAGACTGATAAAACAAAAGCAGGGGAAGTGAAATCCTGGCATGATCTGTATAAGACTCTTTTTAGCATACGTTTTCCATACACAGGCTTATATTACAGAACAGCTAATCAATGGAAACATTGTGCTGACATCTGTGTGCAAAATCAAGACCTCGATGTTGACACCTTTCAAATATTTATAGTAGTTATTGTACCAACACCTTCATGATCTTTCAGCCAAGTTATACACACGTGCCCACGTTTTCAAAGAGTCTCTCAAGCTGTGTATTTTTTTGCTGTGGGCTGCAGCACATATCAAATTTGTAAAAAGAATATATTTATGCAACTTTCCACCTCATACTCGAGATCACTGTGCATGAATAACACTGATGTGCACAGTGTTTGAATGCCAACATCAAAAGCTCAGATCCTAATTCCACAAAGTATTTCAAATTAAAATGACAGGACTTTTAAGGACTCACGACATTTTAAGGCAATTTAACTGGGTGCTTTTCCTCCACAATACGTCAGAGCAAATGCAGGCTGAGTCTAGATCACAGGGCAACACCTCCAAGCTATCCCTGCACCAGGACATCTCTCCACAGGGATAACATGACTTGTCCCAGCCATTTCTCAGTGTCATACCAGCACAGCTGTACAAGGCACAGTCAATGGTAACTCTGTGTGGATCCATGTAAACCTTCCCCTGCCCTGGAGCACCACAGTGCACAGTACTACAGCATGGACATCCCCAAATCCCGTGATCTGGGACTCAGCAAATGCAAAATATAACCTTAAGAGAAGGCACTGGATGAAGTCCATCATCATCACTCACATGTGAGGTACTGGGAGAGCTGCCCACCTCCAGTGGTGGGATGAGAGGAGGGGAGAAGAATGACAGACCTTACACAACAAACCTGAACACTTTCACACTGCAGAAGGAGCCTGCAGGGAGACAAGGCCAGAAGCCCACGAAGCTCACACTGCAGGCACCCAGCTCTGGTTTGTATTTGCATCCCAGGCTGGTCACAGCCTTTCGCCATCACCTGGGACAAACCATTCTCACTGCCCCAGTTCTCACCCATAAAACACAAAGTTAGCATTCCTCTCCAAACAGCTTGTCTTACCTTTTAATTTGAAAATCCAACTTAGCAGCTGTACCTTTTGGTGTCTTGGTAGTGTGTTTGTGGTACAAGCCAAATGTTCTTCTAGAGCTGAGAAGCTTCTGTTGATCTCAGACTGGAACGTGGAAAAAGAGATATTACAGTCCCCTTGAGAAGATCTCATTTGTCATTTAAAAGTCTGCTTTAGATCATTTAATATTTTTTTCCAGCAGAGGGGAAAACAAATAAAGATCTAGTTTTCAGTGTTCTTTTTTTGCTTGACATTGCAAAGTCTAGAAATGTCCCAGGCAGACACATGGAAAACTGTTTGTGTGACACTGGTCCAACACTTTTCAAAGTACTATAAATATTTAAATAAAATAGGCACTTGCAAAATTCAGACGCTTACATGGATGTTTTCCTTGTGAGTTATAGTTACTCCCTATTCATATGTAGAAATTGGATGAGTATCGTATTTGTTGCGCAGGCAATTTCTCGGGTTAGATCTCACAGCCAAAATAACAGTCTTATTTAGGAGCTGCATTTGTGTTTTAACAGACTAATAAAAGGCAGCCCTGTGTCCCATCTCTAAGTATTGGCACTCAAGCTGTTTGGTTGGAAGCAGTTGCCTTGTATATGTGTATACTTACAAAGATTTTCTGTTTCTGTTGCTGACAGAAAGAAACTACTGTTCTTCTACTGAATAAACAGGTCATTATGGATTTCTCTCTTCCATTGCCTCAGCCACTGCAGAAGTCCTTAGGTCAAGAATTAAGTCATATTCCTTGGGTGTGGGGGTTGCTCTTGATCAGTAAAGAGGTGACAAATGAAATGTAGCACCTTTGCCCCATGTTGAAGTTAATCCATAAATGCATGAAGGAGTGGGATACACGTGTAAGTTTTGCATTCAGAAAAGTTCTCTTGAGATTTGTTTGGTCTCCATATTAAAACATTGGATTCCATTGCAGTGATGACAGACACATGCAATTCCTCCCAAAAGGGAAAGAACACAGACCTAAACTGGATTTGACCACCACATAGGAGTCACCCTCACGACTGTTGCTGGATCTCTGCAGAGGCAGTACGTTTGCAGTTCATTTTTCATTTGTGGGCTTGGAGAGCAGAGCATCCTTGTATCAGTGTGTCCATGTGACACAGACACTTGCTCTCTTGTCCCACAAGTGGGTCCAGTGACATCTTTGCTCACTGCAGGTCGGAGGGCAAGCAGTGGCTTAAGTCACTTCCCAGGAATGGCAGGAGGTGGAGAGACCAGACATTTTGCATGGGAAATTTTCACAAAGGTTAATTGTCCTTCTGTAAAAATATGTCTGGCTTCAACTGGGCCATGTCTCTATTCATAAGAGTGGAAGTCTGATTGGTCTCAGTACTTTTCTGTGTGAAAGAACATAGAGACTGAAATTACTTCATCTCTTGACCTTTGTTTTCAGACTTTTTCTGATAACCTAAGGACTTTCTTCATAAATCTCTCATTACAAATTATTTTCTTTGGCTGTGAAAAACATTTCACCGCAATAAAATCTTTTCTATTTTTTTTCCCTTGACCTCTCTCCCATCTCCTAATATCTTTACTAAGATATGGATAGTACAGACACAGCATTCCAGGGTCTGTCTAATTAAAGCATTTAATGGAGGTAAAGTCGCATCCCCCCCCTCAGTCCTGCTGCTGCTGTTTGCCAAGGAGAATCACATATCTTGTAGCACCTTCATCTTGATGTGCCCTTAGTAGGGATAAGATTTTACACATGTTGAAATGTTCCTGTGTGCAATATTATAGAGCCACCATACCCTGAGAAATTATTAGAAGCAGCATATTTAATCACTTCTAGCTGCAGTTAAACCATCAATGATGTCCCAGTGACACTGTGAGTAAATGTTTGTCAGTGTTGCCATTATATTTGTCTGTGGTTTGTAATGTTTTGGATTACATTAAGGAGAAAAATGCAGCTTTTTTTTTTTTTTCCTTCCAGACAGGATGTAAATGGCTTTGCAATTTTCAATAATGTTCTAACCCGAATGGTGTGTAAGAAACAGCATAATGTTCCCACACATGGGGTTAGCTCACTGCAATGAGGACAGCTTTATGGCCTTCTTTATTTCTTTGAAATGCAATGCGAAAATGTGAGGATTTTATTTCTGTTATTTAAATGTTGCTTAATCAGCAGTCTGACTCCTGTTTCTGTGGACTTCTCCTGGGAATCATAGAGGACTCCAGCAGGCAGGTGCCCAGCTTTTCAGGAAAACATTACCATGTAAAATATTTAACAATGGCCCATTTTCTCCCAACTGTTTGTCAGCTATTTGAATAAAACATTTGATTATACCACAAGCTGCCAAAACATCATTTAAGCAAATTGCTTGGGGGAAAGAAGAGTGGAAGGATGCAAGTCATAAAACATCAAAACTTTTGTGGGAAAAGAATGTGACGAAAATATTGCTTTCCTTATTTCTTTAAAAATGAACAGTGCCTGATGCCTTTCTATCCAGCATTACAAGACTTAGATGGGGAAAAATAACTTCTAAGACTAAGGATTTAATGTACAACAGGTACAAAGATGTTCCTTTCATCTTCTTGTCCCTAACACATATTGTGTCTTAGCTTTCTATTTTCTACATATGCATGTACAGAAACACAATTATTGTGCAAAATGTAATACCAAATCTTGGGCACATATTTTAGTGTTTTCAATACCAACACTCACAAAAATTCAGAGCATGGATGCACACACAAGTCTTGATGTTTGGAGAGCTGGGAAAATGTGCCTTGCAGAGAAATGTCAGGCACTCACTCTTCTGAAGTCCTCAAAAAGATCAAGGGGGGAGATATGATTTCAGCGTCGAAAAGACTACACCTTTTCTTTAAAGACAGTATATATCAGATATCAAAAGACTTTTTAATATAACACAGAATGACTGAAAGTTAAAGACAAAGACATCCCAACAAGAAATATGTCACAATTATCTGACAGAGTGGGTAAGTCTGAGGAAAAGAATTGCTAAAGGAAATGGTGGGTTCCTAACTCCTGAAGAGTCCCCCAGATTTTCATGGAAACAGGCACTTGGATGTGGGTAGAAGTTACTCAATCTAATATGATGGCTCTGACATGACAAAGGACAGAGGAGAAACAAATCTGGATCCTTTTTCCCTTAACATATGTTACAGCAAGGCTGATCAATCTCTTTTCTCTACCCTCCTTCCCCAAAATACCTTGGGAAATTGGCAATGCTGATCACCAAACTCTATGCTGCTATTTATTATTATTTTTTTTTTTTATGATAGTGCCTAAAGTGCAGGACACAATATGCTAACCTTTACACAACCAAATTGCCGCTGTCTCCAGGCCCCTGTGTTCACACCCAGAAGAAAAGCCCTCTTCAACTGTGTTACTTGTCACTGGACCTCATGGGATGACAGAGCATCTGAGTGTCCCACAAGCAAATTCCAAGAAGAAATAAGTGTTTAGGAAAGCAGGCAAATAAAATGAGTGATATAATTGTCACACACAAAGCTAACGGAAGAATTTGCATTCCACCCTCCTTTTACCCTAAGGACTATTTGCTGTATTTAATGTGAACCTGTCCCCTGTATAATGTTCTATTATATGTAGAATAGGGGAACTCCAAAGCCTCAATAACTGATTGTCCTTAGCATTCTCTCCTTAAAAATATCCATTGTGACCAAATATGTGCAGACAGGAAAAGCCGCAGTCTCCACTGAACGCAGCAGCTACTGAAGCCAGCTGAAGGTATTCAGGGAAGGGAGCTAAAGGACTGCTAGAAATCCCATTCTTCATATCTGCCACAAAACAGACCCTAATCAGAGCATACCCTTCAATAACTCATCCAAGCTACCGAGCTTAGGATCACAAGAGACAGTCTGCTAGACTGAACTGGTTAACATTTGCCAGAGCTTGGCTTTGGGGGTGCCCATATATTCTTACTGCAGCCCTTCTTCCCTGGTTTTCATTTACAGCCTTTTCCCTCTTTCAAATCTGTTACATTCTACTCCCTCTATTTCAAGATTTTAGCAATGTGGATATTCTGAGGCATAGTTTTAGCATATTACTTGACTTCATGAAAGTATACACATTTCTAACTATGTTTAATAGGAGTGAAATGTTGTAATTTTTTATTCTTTATGACAGGACAACCTGCAAAAGTCTGGCTTTCTAAGGAATGTATTGTTGCTAAAATGGTTTTACTACACAGTGAAATAGAGGTAAAAATATATATGGGTCATTAAAACATCAAACAAAAAAAACGCAAGTCGTCTTTCTCACAGATAAAGCAATATATATAATTTCATCTTGTTTCCAATATTGATTTTTTAAAGGAAATTTATTTGCTTGCTGCAACATATGAAGTTTCTGTCATCTGTTTCTTCCACGTTACCTTTCAGTTATTCACAATGGCCCTATCTCTGTTGCTTTTGCTGCTACTGCTCCAGGGTGCACAAGGGTTTTGTGCTGAATTTATGGGTTTGTAGAGAGCATCAGCACTGGTGATCACAGACAGCCTCAGGCTGGTGAGACCAAGGTTCTGGAAGCAGCATGGCTGATGCTTCCAGCAAGGAAATGTTTCAGAGCATAAGCCTCTGGGCAAAACTGAGAGCAGAGGGATCCAGACAGATAGTTGTGATGGCTCTTTCTAGTTGTAGCTTCAACAAAGCTCAGGAAGTCATGACAAACTAAAAACATTGCTCTGAGGGAGAAATTCAAGGATTTTTGCACTGCCAACTCTGTTTCCAACCATCTTAGAGCTTTCTCCCTCCTTGGTTTGGTTGTGTTGGAAAAGAAAGGTGCTTAAACCCACTGCACTTCTCATACCTGAGGTCACTTAAGGAAAAAATTCGGTGTGTGAAAGCACAGCCTGCCAGAAGAAAAAAGCTACTTATATTCAGGTGCAGGACAGAACAAGGGGAAAAAGAATGCTTGTGTTTTGCTGAGAAAAGCCAGCCCTAAGTTCATCTCACTCTGGTTATCTCTGAGCTGCCCACAGTCTTTACACAGTCAACACAGAAACAGACACTTCCAAAAGAGGATTTCCATACCAAAAAAAAAAAAAATCAGAGTCACACCTGGAGGCATCTTCCTCTGCACTGTGCACAGAGGATGCTCTGGTAGCTAAAATATGTGAAGAGTGACCCAGGTGACAGAAGCAGTGCAGTGATGTTCCACATCCCACGCAGGGCAGAACTCTGGGGAGGTCATCATCTTCTCTGAGCGTTGTGCTTTGAATTCCAGTCCTCTGTGAGCTCTTATAGACTGGTATATAAAATGGAAGGGGTTATGTCTCACACACCACACCAAATGAACTCCCAGAAAGCAAGTACCTTTGGAAAAGTGATAGATTCCCAGAAGTTTCTCAGGGTGAGAGCTACTAAAGATGACATCAGAGAATTAAAACAAGATGAGAGGGCACCTGTGAAACCCCATTAGCAGCTCCCTTATGAGCTCCTGTTTTACTGGTCTGAACCCCTGGCAGGGAGATTTTCTAATGATATGAATCATAATGACATGACAAACGAATTAAACCAGCAAAGTCCCATTTCATTTACAAGGCTCAGTTTTCATTATTTCTCATTGCAAAGGAAGTGCAAGACTAAAACATCTGGTCCTGTTGATGGGCTTTCAGCCAAAGCTCCAACGTCTGCCAGTGAGCTGAAACAACAGCAGCCTAATCTCAGTATTGTTTTTAGCTTTCTCAAAATCTTTTCCTCCCCAACGAGAAAGCAGAATGAAATCTTCCCTTGGTGTTTTATTTCAGGCATAGCATGTTAAGCTGCAACCACACACCAACAGCAGATACTTTTCTTCCACAATCCTCCCACTTCCTAAGCGCAATGAATGTTCAGATCAAGGGGTTCATCAGGGACAAGCAATTAATTTTTCTCAAAAAGATATTTTTTACCAAGGTCAGTTTTGCCGGAAATGGTACCTTGTTTCTGAACTGCTGGGAAATTATTCCAGGGAATGTGGGAGAGCAGCGAGAAGTACAGAGGTCCCAGTAGAAATGAAGGAATTTTATGTCTGAGATCCTGATAAGATTTAGGGGAAAATATATTTCAGACTGGATTCTCACACCCAAGTTTCTACAAAGTGCCTGAATGCAGATAGCCTTAAAAATACGTTAAATTCTACACTCTTAAAATATCTCCCATGTCTCTAGTGTGAATCATAATTGATTTTTGTATATCAAAAGTCTGTTATACAGTAAAGAGTAGAACAAGCTGGGTGGTTTACTGAACAATATATACTTAGGGCATTTTGTTAGCAAAAAAAACCTAAAAAGCCCTAAAGTCTCACAGGTTTAATCTAAGAAACTACCGGCTGTTTCAGGAGAGGAAAAAAACCCTTGCAATAAGCACATTACCTGTGTGCAATAAGACATCAAAACCCCCTGATTCTACAAATACATCAGCAAGAAAGGAAGAGTTAAGAAGAATCTCCATTCCTTGTTAGATGGGGGGAGTCACAGTGACACAGGATGAAGAAAAGGGTGAGGTATTTAATGCCTTCTTTGCCTCAGTCTTTAACAGTAAGACCAGTTGTTCTCTGGGTGCTCAACCCCTTGAGGTGGAAGACAGGGATGGGGAGCAGAATGAGTCCCCATAATCCAAAGGGAAATGGTCAGAGATCTGCTATGTCACTTAGAGTCCCACAGGTCTGTGGGGCTGGATGGGATCCACCCAAGAGGACTGAGGGAGTTCATGGATGGGCTCACTGAGCCACTCTGTCATTTACCAGCAGTCCTGGGGAGATCTGGGGGACTGGAGGTCACCAAATGTGACACACATCTACCAGAAGGGCCTGAAGGAGGATCTGGGAACTGCAGACCTGTCAGTGGAACCTCGATGTGCCAGGAAAAGTCATGGGGCAGATCATCTGGAGTGTGATCCCACAGCATGTACAGGACAACCAGGGCATCAGGCCCAGCCAGCGCAGGTCAGTGACAGGTAAGTCCCACTTGAATAACTGGTACCTCCTTCTTTATTTCTTCTTACTTTGAAATAACTGTGTTTCTAGAGGTTATAATGTCTAAAACAGTGCTTGAACATTGAGAAAGATGGATACAGCTATTGTCCTGCAAAGAAGAGAAGAAAAAAATAAACTGATATGATTGGTCCCCAGCTCTGCCTTTGGCTTTGCCAGCAGGGTCGGTAGTAACTTCCCAGGATCTCTAGGAAAAATCACATTGGTGCTTTCTTGGGTGTTTGGGTTTTGAATCTGTGTGATTGATCTTGCAGAGAGGACAAGGTGATGGAAAGCAACCTGATCCAACTACTCATAAAAAAAGCCAGTTCCCCAAGAATTACACTAATACCCAGGAAAGTGTTGTTTAAACTCCAGTAGCAATCACTTTTCCATGTCATCCAAATGCTGCAGCACTGAAGAGAATTTGTTTTCTGTCTGAAACTGACATCACAGCTTCCTTTAAACAGCCATTACTGCTCCAGATACTGGGAAGTATTTTTTAAATCAAACATGCCTCAGCAGAGGTGGCATCTCACCCTTTTTGGTACTCACAGGCAACACATCTTTGGGTGAGCTCACAGCTGACACTTTACATTTCATACCCATTTTCCTCTTCCCCCTCAGCAAGCAAACAAAGCTGAGCAGCTCCACAGACTGAATTTAACTCATCCTGAAGTGAGAAAATACCAGATAACTCATTCCACTTTTATGTCTTCCTTCCTTCCTTCCTTCCTTCCTTCCTTCCTTCCTTCCTTCCTT
>CM031860.1:60085101-60150002 GCA_018697195.1 Certhia americana | reverse complement strand
TCCGTCCTTCCATTTTTTTTTAATCGCTCAGAGCATAGAAAATACACAGAATAGATGAAAAATACGTTAGTAGCCTCTTTGTTTTTCTTTGGATGACAATACCTAATAAGTTAAGCTTAGCCTATAGCAAAGCACTCCCAGATGGCCAGGTCTGTTCTAAATAAGCTGCCTTTATGAGACCAGGACGTCTAAAAGAAACACACTTCATAAAAGGAGAAAATGTGCAAGACAGAAAAAGTCCAGTAAAAGAAAATCTCTCTCACAAAACTACTACTGTTCAGACTCTGTATAAACATGATTATCAAAGACATACTTGGGGTTTGTGGGAATTTTTTTCCCTTTTTTTTTTCCCAAGTCTAGAAAGGAAATATTTTAGTCAGATATTTATATATATTTCCATTCTCCCTAAAAAGGGAAACCTCAAAGGTTCCCTTCACTGAATGCGAAAGCTTACCTGATTAAGAGACATTTGAAATCCTTAGCAGTGAGATATGCATTTACTATTAATATATTAACTGCTGAGATTGCATCATTATTCTAGAGAGAAAGGTCTCAAGGTTATGCTCATTAACCTCTTGCTTACAAGGAGGAACACATCTCCTTTAATCTATGCATACCTCCAACCTAGATTGTACTGTAGCTTTGTAACATGGAGATTAAATCTGATTTTACTTGCCTTTTACTTTCATAGAGATCCCAGACCATATTCTGAAACTATCCTTTAAGAAACAAATAAGCAAACAGGTAAAGGTTTAAAGGTTTGTCATCACCTGGGGATAGCATAACCAATGAACCATACTCCATCAATCAAGTGTTGCCAATCTCCAAGAATCAAGCAAAACCCACTAATTTGTTCAAAATCTTATTTAAAGTAGTTCATTCCATGAGCAACACAACTATACTGGTATCTGTTTTCCCATTATTTTGTGTCTTGGAGTTGGATTTTCAATCGTCAAACAGGATTCACAGTCTTGCTGACACTTTGTGGTGAGTTTTTTTCCCAAATGTGTAAACCCTGCTGTGTAAAAGGTAAAAGAACATGTTCACATTGCAGTCTCTGTCACGTCCCATCCTGGGACAGCTATTTTCATGACACAGAGAGCTCTGTTTCTACTCCTTTTGGTTGTAGACAAATGACCTTGGAAAGACTTAAAATCCCACATTCTCACACTGTCCTTTGTTTCTTCAGTAAACAAAAACAAACAAATGAACAAAAACAAACAAAAAAACCCAAACAAACATAAAAAGCAAAATGGCAGCATGCTATTATTCATACACAGAATAAGCAGAAATTGCACTAATTCCTTTTCTTTTGATCAATTGAACAGGAATACTATTTTTAGGGAGCATAGAAAGGTTCAGGTTTCTTAAATGTATGTCTCACCAATTGCTCAAGCAGGCAATTGCAGACTAAAAAAATTCCATTCTGAATGGAATTCTTCTGTTTAGGCTGGAGGTACTTTGTTTTAGCAGAGTTACAGCAGGCATAGTGGTTGGTTTCTTTTCCATGAGAAAAATTAATATGTTTTCATTTCAGGTCAGATTGGGACAATTTTCTTTTTTAATTTCCATTTCAGGCAGCAAATTGAAAAATCAATACTCATCATAGGTTTAATTGCACTGTCTGTGTTCTTTTAACCAACACTCCAGAACACAGCACAGAAACTCTTCTATGAAAATAGAAAACAGAGAGTGGAAAATCTGCTACCTAATAACTTATGCTGCAAATCTACAGCCCTATGACTTATTCATAGAATCACAGAATGGTTTGGCTTGGAAGGAACTTTAAAGATCATCCAGTTCCCACCCTTCTGCCATGGGCAGGGATGCCACCCACTAGACCAGATTGCTCAAGGCCTCATCCAACCCAGCCTTGGACACTTCCAGGGTTGGAGCACCCACAGCTTCTGTTCCAGGGCCTCACAGTAAAGAATTTTTCCTTAATATCTAATCTACATTTATACCCTTTCAGTTTAAAGCCATTCCCCCTTGTCCTTGTCAAAAGCCACTCTCTGGCTTTCTTGTAGCCCTTTCAGGTTTTGAAGGTTTGGAGGCATCATCTCACTTTTCATTTTAGTGGGTGCTGAATACAACGATCAGGTGAAGGTACAAAGTGCAGGTGCTACTGACGTAGTGTAAATGCAATGGAGAACTGCTGAGCAAATAGATTTAAACACTGCAGATGACAAATGTTAAAGCCACAAATTACCTAGTCCATTACTTCACCATGTTTTGTTGAGAGTAATTACTGATTAAAAGCTGGGTCATCAATTGCCAAGCAATGTTTAGCTTTGTATCATCCCAAAGTATCCTTTATCATGGCAGTGTTTGAATGTTCTCAGTTGGCAGCAGAAACAAGACAGTTGCATTAAGTTAAACCTCAGGATTAAATCTGGTCTCCAGGGCAAAGGCAGAGTGATTAGTACTCCTGTTTATAAACAGAGTTGCTCTAATCTTTTACTTATAAATTTCCTCCTCCATCTGTTATCCATCAGGGAAGTGAAGCTTCAAGAAATTGTGCAGATGGCTTCAAGGCACTGTAGTTCCTCTGCTAAGCAATGCCTTGGCCTGCTGGATGTGTACCTTGGAAATGGAACTTTATTTGCCAAAACTGCACCTTTTCTAACCCAAGATCTTGCACTGAAGCCCTGTGCAAGGCATTTTTCACTGCTTCTTCTCCATAGAAAATGGGCTCCATTATGTTGAAAGATGTAATATACAGTACCTGGGCCAAAGGATTAAACTTTCATCATCTGGGTTTGATACTTGGATTCATGAGAGGAAATGAGTGTTAAGCATCCACTGCATGCCAGGATACATTGAAAGATCCCTTCAGCAATACATGCCAGTATTTTAAAAATAGGTCACATTAGGGGCTTTTATGGGCTAGAGAACATTATATCTTCTTAAAGAAAAGTTTTTGTGCCATGCTTGGTCTTTTAGTGAAATGAGAGAATTCTCCACATTTTTTAAAACTATAGCAGTAGAACGGAGAAAGCAGGAAAGCAACCGAGGGAAAAGAGACAAAGGGGGTGATAACAAGCAACTCTACAAGAATGCAGATCTGGAGAGCTTTGGGCAGCCCACACATGCACATATAACACAGATATCAATCACAAAATTGACAGAACCATAAATAGTACTGGGGAAGTTATTCCCCTGACAGTCCTGGGGCAAGACAAAAAAATAAGCCAGCCTGATCAAACTCAATGGTCTTTTGACACTGACTTCTTTAAATCTCAGGTTTAAAATCAGAGTTCACAAATAATTAGGGTTAAGTCTGTTTCAGTCAATTCCAGACTTGGAAAAAACTTTCAGTCTTAGCCAGGTTGTTTCTGCAATTGCAGATCTCTTCCTAATATGTTTCTGTACATAAATACAACCTGGTGGGCAAAGTACTAAAAAATCCATTAAAATATCATAGGAAGCCTGTGTCCTTTGATAGAAAACTTCATGATCCCATAACCCTGAAACTTTCATACTCAGATTCTATCAGAGTAGAGCTTGTAGGATTAAAGAGATAGGTTTTCTGATGTTTCAGTATATCACAAGAAATTCACATGAATGCAAATGAAAGGCACCATAAAATTCATAAGCACCTCAAGGAACAGGGCCTGAGTATCTACTGCAATAAACAGATATTAACCCAGCACATTTTCAAGGTCACCTTTGCACATAATGTTCAAAAAACCTTGGGTCAGCCTATGTACAGCATCCTGCCAGAACCACCACAAAAGATTTCCAGGGCACGTTCTTTGATACTAGTAACTGCGTACAATCTGTCTGTCATGGATTGTCATGGCACTGCACATATATGTGTGGTTAGACTCTTCTTCATTAGATCTAAACCATTCAGTTGAAATCCAGACTCAAATACATGTAACTTCTGCATAATTTTTCATTTTCCATGTTGTATATAATGCCATTAAAGGAAAATTCTCTCTTGTTACCCATCTATTCTTAGAAGCCTAACATATATATATATATATAATTGAATATACAATTATATAAAATATGTTGAATATAATTTGTAGAGAATATGCATATACTCATAGAAGATTTATATGCAGATTTTGCTTTAAGAACTCTGAAGAAAAGAAAACACGTTTTTGAGATTAATATTTTGAGATAGAATCAAGAAAAATCCAGGTTTTTAGTTCTGTCCAAAGTTTCCTATGTCACTCTAGGCAAAGCACAGCTCTCTTTTAGCTCTGAATCTCTAGGATGAAGACTAAAATGGTTCCTCACTTTTCTTAAGTGTGCAAATGCATATAAAAAAGTAGTAGAGTTTTTGCTTAGATGTAGAAAACACTTAATTTTTTATTTTTGCAGGGAGCCCCTGCAAAATGAATCTGTCTTGGCTGGGCTGCTAAATGTCTCTACAATGCAAATATAAATTACACACTTGATCCATTAGTACTCCATTTTTTCATAAAGTGTGATTCATTTCACCAGCTAAAAGCTGGAAGTCTAATCTAAGCTGGCCTAAACTTTGGCCAACAGAGACAGGCACCTCCAGAGTATAATTTTTCCCACTGACAGTAGACACCTGGCACTCCATTCCACTGCCAGACATCGGCATTTGTGTCACTTGAGATGCTCCTGCAGTGTCCAGCTGGTTTCCAGGACATCCCTTGCCACCTCCAGTAGTCCTGCATGGTCTCAGCACCCCACTGCACTTCAGAAGTCCTTCGCTGGAACAGCCAAGTAATTCCACTCAGGGAAAATTCAGCTGCTGTACATAACTGAGATGTGCAGTGCAGGTGTCTGTGAGTGAATCAAGAGTCCATGCTGCCTTTGCAGGCTGGGCAGAGGTGCCATCAGCAAGTGATTCAGCTGCCCTGGAGCATGTGGCTACATCTGCCAGCTGAAAAGCTCTGTAAACTCCTACAGCCACACAGACTTTAGATCATCTAATGCTTTGGATTCAGAAGAGTTTTTTTTCCCCATTTAGAATAGCAGAGAATTTACTTAAGAAATTAATTTAATTTATTTATTTAAGAAATTACAAGCAGTTATTGGCAAGCCAACTCCTCTATTAAACAGTGCTCCAAAATACAAAAATGACAGAGTCCCTAATGTGTAAAACTTCCAGCAGAAAGAATGTACAGAGCAAGCAGATACTTACTAATTACAGAAGAATGCCAGCAACACCGCTATTTGTTTTAAGAGAAAGGAAGTCCTGAGTGTTAATTCCTCATAAGAGAAACATCTGTCTCCCTGGTATTCCGAAATTAAATTCATGTCCCTCCTTAAAACATGCACTTATTTGGTAATGTGGCAACCTTAATGGAAAATAGGATTTATATGTCTGGCAATTCAGCTACAAAGTTAATGGTAGTAAATGGGGGATAGAAGGCAGGATGGGAGGGAAGAAACTGAAGAAGCAGCATCTGACAAGTTTTAAGAAGCACAGTATAAAAGGCGGCCTCCAAAACCATCTGCCAAAGTGTCAGGGTGATGGATTTTTAAACATAAATAGATTTTTTTTTTACACTATAGAATATAATATATGTGAGAAAAACACAGCGGGCACAAAAAACAGAGACCACTGAGCCACATGGCACTTGCAGTCACCAACATTCCTGTCTTGGCTCATTTACTTTCGTGCAAAAAGGCTGAAGGCACCACCAGGTGATTGAGAGCACCCACCTTGCAGAGGCTGTGGTGGATGCAACCCATTTTCACTGGATAATCTCAGGATGCTCTGACAGGAAAGGACACCCTGAAGTATGATAGAATCATAGAATTGTTTGGTTTGGAAGGGACTTTAAAGATCTTCTTGATCCAACCTCCCTGCCATGGGCAGGGACATCTTCCACTTGCTCAGAGCCCTGTCCAACCCTGAGCACTTCCAGGGATGAGGCAGCCTCTGACAGCTTCTCTGGGCAACCTATGCCAGGGCCTCACCACCCTCATAGGAAAGAATTTCTTGCTAATATCTAGTCTAAACCTAATTTGGCAGAAAGTAGCTCAGAGAGAAAGTTGCATAGAGAATGTGACATCCACAGCTCCATGAAGGAAATTGCTCACAGGATGTGCATTTCTCCCACATCTACTTCAGGTCATATTTAGCACCCAAATCAGTTTTTCTGAGGTCTTTGTTAAAGATGGATGAAAGGCCAAAGCCTGCAAACAGGATATTAGTGTTCCCACCCACCTGATGACCTTGAACTTCTTCACTCTCTGTTTCAGAGAAATGTGTTTTTGTGTTCCAGTTCAGAAAGGTATTTAACTGCACCTCATTTCAGTAAGTGAACAAGGGTCTCAAGTTACAGGTAAAGGTACTTTTACAGGTAAATTACAGCAAAAGGTAATTGTCAAGTGTTTCAGAAAACAAAAAGAAAGCTTTCTATTTTGAAGTAATGCTCTAAACTGACTTCAGCCTTTCATCGTGTGGGGAAGAGCAGAACAAATTCTCATTCTTGTATCACTTCCTTTGTGAGGAAAAACATAACCTCCCCTTTGATATCTATTCAATGAAAGAATTCGCTAGAGGTACCAGAGGTAGAGCAAGAAATATCTACAAAGAAAATTGTTACTAGTTGCACAAGTACAACTTGATCTTGGAGTGTGAACACTCAAGTGGTGCTTCAGCAAAAATTTGTTGCGTTTTTGGCATCTGGCAAAATTCAGAGAGGAAAGGTAGAAAAATATACTCAAAATACTGCAGTCAGTTCTGATAACCCAGGCTACTCACACTTCCCTTCTTCGCCAGCCTGCACCATGCGAGACTTTTGTGACACAGAAGCTGCATACATCCACTGTATTGCTGCTGGCTTGTGTTCCTTGGCCGTGGAGCAACAGCATAAGACATCTCAGGAAAGACACCAAAGCATAATTAAGAAGCAGAACACCAAGACTGCAGCCCTCCAGCCTGCTGTGGTGACATTCCTAGGACACCTGAGCTACTCCAAAGCCTCCCCACATGCACCTCTGCATGCCGTGATCAAAGCAGTGCCCCTGGTGCTGAGTTTATGCTCCAAGTTCACAGTTCCTTCAGCTTCCCCATGACTGCTAAGAAGACAATGAGTTCAGCAGCTGGGTTGTGGTTGTGTCCTGGGCAGGGGATATGGGGAGCCAAATGGTGCCAGTAGCCCTCACCAGCAGCTCTTCCAGTGAATGTTCAGCCTGCACTCAGTCAAGAAACGCAAGACAACTCCATAACCAATACAGGAACTGGTTATTCAAAGATTTAGCCTTGACTAAAGCAAGACATGTCCTGCCCATTTCTGAGGCTCTCTAATGGCTCTGTCACTTCAGTTAACTGGGCCTATTTCTCCCAGCCAAAACAATACCACGTTCAAAGAGGCTCCTCTTGACTATCAGTGTTAACTTTTCCCCTTCTTGTAGATAAGCTGAAGCAGGAAAACAGATTGTGGCTTCTGCATCCTCTGCTCCCCACACACAATGGGGAATGTCATTACAGCCCCGCCGTGCCCCCGAGGGCGGAATAGAAAACCTCTTTCTACTCTGTCTTACAGGGTAGGACATCATTATTCCGTGAAACATAATAGCTCAACACTTACACCTGAAACACAATCCACTCCCCTCTCTTTATTCTCACCGGAGCTACTACAAGCTTCCTTGTTCCATTATGTAAAATATTACTTTCCCTGTCTGAGAGCAGGAGGGAAGACATCAGCTGTTATCTTTCAGTCGATAAAGATCTTCATTCACACCTGATGGATTGCAATTTAAGGAAAAAAAACCCCACGTCCTCCCTCGGGCTCTGTGAATGGCAGTGCAATAACATTGTGTTAATAGCTCCCAGTCTAGATAAGGTTGTTCCTTCTGACAGTAGGAAACGAAGTTTGATAGTGACTGAGATGTTTTGATCACCTGTCAAGGAAACATTATATCTAAGTTTTACTGCAGTAGAAATATGTCATTAGCATCTGCACCACGTTCCTTGCCCGGTTTAAGAGCTGGCACCATGCACAAGCACAGGCTTTAGGCATAAATTCATATTATAACAATGAAGGGCTATGGACCTTGAAAGCCCTTTATATTTGACTGTGATCTCCAAAAGAGCATTTTCCACTTCTTCACCCAGACCTTCGGAAAAATCTTTTATACCTCAGACACCTTGCAGTGCCTCCTAATTTCCTCTCATGTCATCAGAAGTTAAGAGCATTTGTTTAAGAGGGTCTCTGCAGATCTTTTTGGATCCTTACTCACAAATTTACTACTTACTTGATGTGGAAGAAAAATCAGAGCACCTCTGGTAAAAGCTCATTTTAAAAAGCTCTATTTTAGATCTTCCAGTATTTCAGGTGTTATAATTTTTGGGAGTCTACAAGACAATATTTTGAACTGTAATAACTTTCATTTTATCTAATATGTGGTGATAGGGAATTTAAGGCTCCATCCTCCTCAGCCTGGGACTCACCGCTTATCTCCACTCTTCTCAACACAAAAAGTGTTCCTAGGTTCTGAGATGCTGTAGGACACTGACAGATATTCCGATGAAGGCTGCAGCAGCCAGGGCAGGGCTGCTCCACTGTCCATCCCTGAGATGAGCTCTAAAAGCAAGCCATAATGATCTCATTTTTCAGCTGAGAGCTGAGCTTTGTTCTCCTTGCCCACCAGGATATAGTTGTGGATATAACTATGCACATGCACAGTTATAGTGTCAACACAATAGTCAGCACAAACGCGTGCTCACAGGTGTCTCCCCCTGCTCTGTGGGTGTTGTCACACACAGAGATGAACCATTGCACAATTAATTAGTCCTGATGCATGACTGCAGCTGCCTCAGAAACCCCAGCCAGTTCTGCTCAGTGCTCCACTACCCACGAGAGGGAGCTGACAATCCTCTGGCTGAGCCTGACGGCCACAAGGCTGCTAACACTGGGTCTGGCTTTCTTTTCCCCCTCCTTTTTAGAAATATCTGAAACGTATTTTTCATAAAACTGGGGAACCATGTGAGGCAGGTGAAAACAAATCAATAAAAAGAAACTTATGCCCTGAATTGTTTCACATGGGCTGGAGGTTGAAAGTAAGCTTTCTGGAAAAAAAGCAACATTTTTAAGAAAATGATTGTGGGTTTTTGCTGCATTGCTTGAGTGCTAAAGGGCTCCAGCTTTGTGAGATGACTCCAGAATAAAGTCTAGCACTAAGTTCAACCCAGAGTCTGCGCTGAGGGTGTCTGACCATAGTTTTATTATCATGTGGTACTTTGTGATTGAGCCAGACCCCAGGTGCAGCACAGTTTGGAGCTGGTGGCACATGAACTGCGCTGCAGGTTGTGCTGCTGTATGGCAGTCTCAGCAGAGACAGCCACGGGCTGCTGCTTACCAAGAAGAATGTGGAGCTGGTGAAGCTGGTTCACAGCAGTGCCCTGCAGAGCATGTGGAGAGCCTCCCTGCCACCTTGTTCCTGGCAAACAAGATGCAATATCTTGCTGCCTTTTTCCACCACGTTCCCAGGCAATGATGTTCATCACACCACGGGACAGTACTGCACTGTGCTCCCATCCAGGTTAAGCAGGTGATGAAGGACCAAGCAAATCCTATCTGAAGAACAGCTTGTGGTGCCTTTTCTCCCTGGGGAAAGGCAGCTGTGACCACAGGGTCAGGAAACTGTCCAAAGGTAGGAATCAGGAGTGAAAAAATACTTTGGAAACACTGAAAATGGCTCAAGAGACAGCAGCACTGCAGGAGTAGTGTGGAAACACCCCATGGAAGGAAGATTTCTGCTCTTGGAGGCTAAATCTGACTTTTTTTTTTTTTAGTTAAACAAATTCTTTGGCAAGGCTGATTGTCCCTTTCCCATTCCATAGCAGTTTGGCCACTGGGACCTAGAAAGGCTTGTGCTACATTCCTTTCTCAAGCGTAATTCCCAGAGAGACCAGAGCTCAGAGAGGTAAGCAGGAACAGCCTTCAAATGAAAAATATACTAAATTTTAAAATGAGAAGATTATCCAGCACTTTTTTTTTTTTACATGAAGATACACTCTGGATCTCCACATAGCTATAAGCCAGAATAAAATGAGAATACCAAAAAACAAAACAAAACAAAACAAAACAAAACAAAAAAACAAAAAACAAACAAACAAACAAAAACCACAAAAAAAACCCCACAAAACCCAAAAAAACCCAAACCCAACCCCCCCCCCAAACCTTTGTTTATAAGGCTTGACAAGCGATAAAACACAATGAAGTGTATTTCCACTGCATATGCTCCCTTGACCTGACATGAATCATTGCAACAGAAAAGGTATTGTAGCTGTGAGAGCAGCAGAGCAGGCTGCCATCCAAATTCCCCTGCAGATGAATAACTCTGTGATTTAGGGCTCCCCCAGCAGCAGACCTCTGTAAATAACACCTAAAATGCTCAGGAAGTCCCATGATGTCTCTCTTAGGTCTTCTACCAGAGATGACTGAAGGCAGGAGAGGTTCCTCATTGATTTCAACAGGCTTTGGTTCAGGCCATTGAAGCAGATGCTCAGCACAGTAAATCCACCAATATTAGAGGGAGGGTTTGGGGATAAATCTACTGTAAAACCCCTGAATATCAGAGCCCTCACACAGCCTGTACTTCACAAAAACAAGAGCCTACCTAGGAACTACTGCAAGAAGTGTTTTACTTTCAAAGCCTTAACTGAGCCTAATTTAAATGGTATTTTCTGACACTTTTTTTTTTTTTTTTTTAATAATTGCTATGACTGTATTACATTTCAGGCAAGGCAGCCCACTGGGAATCCAGTGAGAACAGTGTGCAGAAATTAGCTCTCCTGTTCACAATCCATCAGCTCAGGGACACTGGTCCCAGCCCTTCCTTCTTCACTTATTTCAGAAACTGAATAAATAGTTGCTGCCCAGAGAAGAGAGCCCACAAGCTACGAAGATGGAAATGGTCCCCAGGAGAGTCCTCATGGTCAAACCCAGTCTACTGCAGACTGAATTATGAAATGCAATCTGAAAACTGTCTTTATCCCTGAGGCAACAAGACTTTGTTTCATGAAAAGGAATTCAATTTTCACTATGAAAGCTGGTTACAGATGGGAGCAAATTCACACAAATGTGTTTATTTAGAAAAATCCTTGCTCCCAGTGTATTTTCCACATTCAGCCAGGCGTAGCAATGGGAAAGCTGAGCCAAGGCACTCTGAAATGTCTCGCAGACAGTTTCAACTCTGTTGAGGAGTTTATATTAAATAAATTCTGGTAAAGTTAAGGAATTCTCTGTATTTAAACAAAGTTCCTTTGCCTGTTTCCCCACCACTTAAAGATTTCTGGGCATTTCTACTAATTTTTTTAATTTAAAATACCTATACAAATTTGTTTAACTAAATAATTCTCAAGGTTTTTGCTGAGTGTTCATTTTGTGCTTGCTCTTCAACTTGTACACTGCAACCACTGAGACCTCTCACAGGGATTTCAGATGTACTCCTTTGTTTTAACCAATACTCCAAGTCCTTACTCAAAATGATAGCTATCATGCCAAAAAATTGACGGAGCAACATTTAAACTCAGTCCACCAGGGAAACAAGAACCAACACTCATTAAAATATGTTCCCAGATTTCCTGCTCTCATCTGTTCCCTAAACCTCTCCGTGCCCAGCCTTTGCTGTCAGGAATGTCAGGAATATCAAACATCCCCATTTCTCCACACCACCTGTCTCCAAGGCTGAAGGACAAGTGCTTCCACAGCAGACTTTGTAGGAGATTTTTCTGCTTCCAAGGCTGTTTCCTTTGAGGTTCAACAAAAAAAAAATTAAAACACTTGAATTTAAAGAAATGAAAAGGGATACCTTGTACTGGCCCATGGATCAAGCTGAAATTTTTGTAGGAACCATGCAGCTCTCATTCTGACAAGCTCCTAGATGGTTTTCTCCAAACCCATCCAGGCAGTGTCCATATGGAGCTCAATGAATGTTTCAGCTGTAGAGGAGCCATCTCCATTGAGCTAAGAGCAGTGGGTTCATCTTCATAGAGTAGATTTGAAAATAACCCACATCAAAACTGGAAAACTGTTCCCTCTCTGCTTACCAGCATAGTTTGTCACCACTTGCATAACAAGTATTCAGGATGAATTATTGACAAACTATATGATGTCTCAAAAATTTCACTTTTCCTCTAAAGAACACAGTTAAATTTAATTGTTGTTTTTAAGAACAGACCAACAGGCAGCTTATATCCACAAAATATTCAATGAAGCACAAGGACACTGATGCCCAAGATTTTACTAGTTATGATAAGATTTCAAGGAATAAACAGTTGTGACTTATAATCAATGATGCAAAATCAGAGTATCTTCGCTTAGTTATTTCAGTAAGCCCAAATCCCAAAGCCATCTGGAGTCAGTGGAAAAGTTTGTATCTTCAAAAGCAAAAGGATGTGAGCATTTCAAAACCATCAAGAAGACCCAGCGGCCCATGAGGTGCTCTTCCCTGGTAGCAGCTGTTTGAGGGAGAAAAAAAAAAAACAATGCAGTAAAGCTGATGTGAAGTAGAATGGCATGAAGTGACTTCCACAGCTTCCAGTCATGGACCAATGCATGGAGATAACAACAGCTACCTCCAGTGCAGTTTGATACCAAGATCATAGAATATCTAAATTGGAAGGGACCCACAAGGAAAATCAAGTCCAACCCCCTGCAGGCGAGGAGGGAAACCTAAATTCATAGTCTTTGGCAAGAAACCTCACCACTGTGGTTTCAAGGGACATTCTGTGTTTTGAAGAGAAGTGGGCTGGCCCTTCTCCCTTTCTGTAAGTGTTGGCCACATTAGATTTTGGTATTTTGGTATTTTGGTTTGGAACAGTTGTGCACTTCGGAAGCAACCCCCCATGGTTCCCTTCACCACAGAGTTCACAGAGGTTGCTCAGTTCACACAGCAGTTTTAGATCCTTTTGTGGGAGACAAAACCAAACCCTCTGTTACAGCACACCCCAGATGTTCTCCTACAGGGATGTGAGCCTCTCAAACTACACCTTCTGGACTCTGCTTCAACCCATGTTCCTGATGGCACCTTTCTGTGCAGGAAACCACACTACACATCAATGGAAATAACCCCCCTGAACCACGTCATGTGTGGATATCAGGACCTCAGCAGCAACCTCTTGGAGATACTAATCCAACCCATTTCTGCTAAGTCATTGTGGGAATAATCTTGTAGAAGCTTAATTAAGGGTTTTGTCCCTTTGCATTGGTAACAGACTACTGTGGGCAGAGCTGAAAGGTCTAGCTCTGTCCTTACCACTTTCTTCTGGCAGAAATTTTACTTCAGTTTTGTTTCTGGTTCCTGTGATCCAGATCTTAGCTCCCTACAGGTCTCTGTGCCTCAGTTAGACCAGGAGTCTAACTTCCCTGAAGCAGCGAAAGCACCTAATGGTCATCTGCTGGAAATTCATGTGTTACTGCATTGCTGTTCATAGCTGAGCACAGCAGTGGCACAGGGTGGACAGACACTGGAATTGAATGATCCAGGGGGCAGATACTGGACATGAGCTGGTTACACCATGTGACACAAATGGTTTCACTCTCAGCATCAGCATCATTAGAAAATGTGGCTGCTGGGAGCAGCCTGGATCTGGGACAGTGCAATAAGAAAGGAACAGTAAAAGCAAATTTTCCTGAGGAGGATTAGTGTAGGGCTTTGGTGATGACATTTGAATTAGCTTTAACAAGTAACCCTCAAAGGGAATAGTTTTTGACTCTACCCTGAACACTAAGTTGGTTTTGAACTACAAAATCCCAGTCTATTTGCACTCCTTTCTGTAGCATAGGATCTTTTTGTCTTTTTTTTTATGCTGACTGTACAGCTCATGCATTACCTTTGAAATTTCATAACATGTTGTGTAACTTCTTTTTCTTTGCATGCTGGTCTAGCTTGCTTTTAAAACCAGCTGTGTCTTTTCAGGCGAGGTGAGGCTTTGCAGCTAGCCTACATTATGTAAACATGCATTGTAACATCCCCAAACCTGCAGTTAGTCAACAAAAGATCAAACACACCATGGTGCTTTCATGGTAGCCATCAAAGTCACTCAAACTTTCTTAGTGAAAGCTACCAGCTTGCATTTTTTTCCTTTTTTTGTCTAATGAAAAAGATAAGGCTATTTGTCTTTCTTTCAAAGTTACAAATAAATAAGGAAAAGGACAGTAGTTAAAAATGATATCTTAATCAAACCTGTTCATCTCAGAGTTTATATTTCAAGCCTTTACCTGCATTCCAGAGTGAAGTCAAATGTCAAACTTTCCCCCTTTATCTTCTCTCCTTGACTCAGGAGAAGATGTGTATCTTTAGAGAATGAAACAACTGTTTTCCTTAAAAATCTTTCAATAGGCCTTGGTTTTGTAAAACAAGCCATTTCTCTGGCATGCGCTTTGATTTGAGAGAATTAAAGTAATTGCCACAAAAGGGCTGACAAACCCCACAGATGCTGGAGTAAAAGGAGAAGGAGCTTCATGGATGTACACAGCATGTCTGGGCAGGAGAAAAGGTGGACAGTGAGGGAGGGAGCCTGGTATTGACTTCTTTAATTTACTGTCTATTTATTCATTTGGTCCTAAGAGAATACCAAGGTTTTATTTGCTTTCTCCTCTTTCCTAAATCAGCTTTATCAACTGGACCAGTTGTGGGTGTTCAGAGAAGGACACAAAGCACAGTCAGAGCTGTAGAAAACAAGATGTCCAGAAATATGGTTTATTTAGTCTTCACATAAGACGACTGAAATGGAGCAGTAGAAACTTACAAAGCAGCTGCAGATGAGAGAAAGACAAACAGCTCTTCCTGTGCACTGATGATAGGACAAGGAGTAACTGGTTTCAACGCCACTAAGAGAACTTCAGGTTGGCTACCCTGGGAGACTTCTGATGTGATTAATTTTGTGCTAGGAAATCTTGTACAAGAATCTGTGAAACCTCCACCACAGGAGGGTCTCATAAACAGCTGAGGCAGGAATGATTTAAGTGTCCATGAGAACAACTGATCCTGCCTTAGAGGAATCGAAGAGTTGTAAGTTTAAACACTTCTGTGAAATACCTTCCAACTTTGTCGCCAAATACTTCATTTTATTTTCTCAAATGTCTCGGATTAAGACAGGACTCATGGCTCAGACTTGATTCAAAGTTTGGGGTTGTTCATGCCTTAGCCAAGACTTTGGGTAACACTGCTTTCTCCATTTCTCATCTAACTTTCCATCTTGTGCAGACTGGGGTGAAAACCAAAATCCAAGCAAGGTACCAGCACTGGGATGACAATATTCACAGGCAGCCAACCCCTTGCTGTTAATATTGCAGCCTTGCAGAGCTTTTTCACTTGCTACCATCTAATCCCCACAGTGTTTAATCTAAATCCTGACCCCCTCTCCTTCCTGCTCAAGTTGCACCTCCTCAGGGACAAGAACTGAGTACAACAGTGAACATGTTTTGGATGCCTGGCTCAGGACTGATCATGGGGAGAAGCTGTTCAACTGGTGAAAAAAGCCAAAGCTTGAGGTGAAGGAGAGAGAGGCTGCCCAGGTGCTGCCCTGTGCTGTTAGAGCTGTTCCTCTGCCTGTCTGCTCACCCAAGCCCAGAGCAGAAAGGACAAGCTGCCTCTTACCTGTCTTTCATCCCCTTGCAGGTAAGAAAATGTTCTCTTTTTTTTCTTAAAACTGAGTCATTATTTCCATGTAGGTAGATAATGCATATTTTTGGAAATTAGATAGGAAGGCTTTTTTTTCCCACTGTGGGTCCAGTCCCTGTAATTGTGAGTACAACCAACAAAAGAGAATGGCAGGCACAGAGAATGTTTCCACTACTCAAGTAGCAACAGGAAGCAGTTGATAAAATATTTTGATGCCTATAAAATCATTTGAAAAAAAACATTTCAGTGATATAAATGGCCTTTCCTTCTCTTCCTGTTTTACGCCTTAATATACTCTTGACCAATTTTTATTCTGAGTTCATATTTAAGTTACTTGCTGCTCTATAGAAAGCTTCACTAGTGCTAAACCTGGGCCAACCCTCTTTCTGGGTGTGAAGGTGCCAGGAAATCACACAACAAAGCCAAGTGCCAGCCTTCTGGAGAGGGAGAAGAAAATAATCATTTTCTCTGTGTGTAATTGTGGCTTCTGGGTATAAATCCTGAATTCTCCCATAAATTCTATTGTAGATGATTTTTGATTCCTCCATTTCAGTTTCAAAATCAAGTCATGGGCTCCCACTCTCTCCTCTTCTTTCCTCATTGTGTTCCTCATAGCAGGAATGTGCAGAACCCTCATTTGCATTTTCTTTCCAATCATCCTGCAGATAATATTCTTGAATAAGACTTAAAAATATGAAGTACTCAATGTAAACATCAAGGAAGGCCAGACATAGGCCATACAGAGGTACCAGTCAGTCTGAAGCTGAAACCACAGTCCAAAGAACAGTCTTGTGAAAGGCACCATGCCCATGTACAGGTGGAAGGTTGGCTCTGATCCTGCAGGAATTGCAAGGGCTGCACCTTTGAAGGACACTCCAAAGAACTATTTACAGTTGTAGTTTTCTCTAATCTCCAGGATCTTAACTCCTTTTAACACAGAAACTACTCAATTACTAAATGGCCTTTTAAAATTATTTCCCTGTCTTTGCTGTATGTATTTGGACTGCTACTTTTCCCTTCCAAATTCATTATCATCCTCTCCTTCCACTCCTTTCTTCATGGACCAGATTCCTGCTGTCTTTGCCTTCTTATGTCTCTCTCCCCTGTTTCTTCTGTGTCTAAAGCATCCTGCCAGTTCCTCTGTTTACATCCCTGCCTCGTTCAATACCCCTTGAACAAATCATTCCTTTCAAAATGCCCACAAAGAGAAATAATGGGCCAAAAAGAACACCATGAAGTCATTCACCCCTTTGATGCTGTCATGCACCCTGTCTCCTCTGTGTTCAGCCCCTTGCAGTGGGGCTGCCTTTCCCCTCTCTCAGTCATACCCAATGCCAAGAAACTTCTAAATAATTAGGGGATGCAATTTGGCTTGGAGAATGAGTCACTGACCTTGCTCCATTCTCAGCCCTCCCATTAAGCTGATAAATGACCTTGAATAACTTTTTTAACCTCATCTGTCCCAATCTGTCTCATCCTGTGACTTTGTTCAACAAAATGTGTAAGCTCCCGGGATCTTGTTATGTGCTGCTAAACAAAAGGGACCTATTTTCCCATTGACTGACTCAGCAGGGATTTATCCCTGTAACCACAGACATCTACACAGTCAATATCTACACCTGAGCTACTCACTTCAGTTTCCTAGAGAGTCAGAAGGGAATAATAGGCAGGTTTGAGTTAAGTTTCACCTAAGCACCTAGGCTTTATATTTGGGATGAAATTAATTGCTTTATCAGAATGCTTGCATGTTGAAAATAATTCCCCAAATATTAAATTAACCAATTGCAATTCTTTGATGAATTTAGCTGAAGTATCAAAGCTATTTTTGGCCAGCTAAATTGCATTTTTTAAATAAATTATTCCACGGAAAAAATTTACTTAGACCTTTTGGGAAATACTAAACATTCAAAAGATGATTTTTCTAAGTCTTTCCAGTAGTTTCCTTGTAAATGGATTCTTGAACCTTTGCTTTAGGAGGAGGTTTTACCACATTTCACACTCCCAAAGTGCTTTAACTGTGCAGAAGGCATGAAGACAGGCAGGTATCAGTAGGTCAGCACCACATCCACCTCAGAGCTCCCAGTCTGGTTTTATGAAAGCAGAAAGTAAGAGCTCCTCACCATCTCAGGAACCACATCACTACCTAAACCTGGACGTAACAGCACAAATATATCAGAAAAAAAAAAAAAAAAGACTGCCTCAAATGAGAACTTCTGTGAAATGGCATCTGCTGAAGAGCTCATGGGAAAGAATATTCCATTTTCCTACCCCAAGGAACAAGCCTGGGGAACAAGAGACCTTTTGCAAGGCAAAGGATGGAGAGGTCATGTCACACACCAAATATGCAGAAACGGAAGAGCAGGAACATTACACCAATCACTGCTAATCAACATCACCTCATCCAGCCAAAATGGCAGTAAATTTGGGAGTGTCTTTGAAAAAGACTAAATAACAGAATTAACTTAAAAAAAGAAAAATGTAGGAGTTTTGCCAAAACCTATTATATGTGCTCTACAAAGGGGTGTCTGTGAGCAATAAGGAGGGAAACAATAATAATAAACTGGAGGAATGGCTTTCATAGGATAATAAATGAATTGCAAATAGCACACACATCAGCCACACTAATTCTAAAAGAAAACAGTTCCAAAACCAGAAATTAAATGTAACTGGGACAAATAGCTTCTTCATCCTTAGAAAATGAGAGATACTTCCCTGAGTAAAGAATCAATCTTTTAAAAAATGAAACATTTGTATTTTGGATGCTATTTTTTGGGCCAAAGTAAAATAAAAAAAAAAAAAAAAATTATATATATCTCCACACATTTAACCACTTCAAAACTCCCCAAAGCACCTAGAAAGATTACTACACAGAGTATGGGGCCTGCAATATCCAATCAAAGAAAACTTCTAAAACCCATCTGAAACTGGATAAGGAACAACTCAGAGAATGAATATTGACCTAGAAGAAAAACTTCCAAACTTCCACAAGGAAGAAAATTCAGGCAATTAAATTTAACTGGTTCAAACATAAACAGTTTGTGCTCCTTGGATGAGCAAAAAATGTTCTGCTTCTGCTCCAGTGCTTGTCTACCTTCTGTAAAATCACTGCTTATTTCTTTCCTTTAAGGTAAAGAGCAGTTCTGATGGCAGTCAGTAAAGGAAAGAGATGCTTGAGAAACAGAAGTTAGAGAGTGGCTTTGTAGTGAAGATCCATTTAGACAATTTGGTATCTATTACAAGCTGAAATCAGGCAGTGTCTGCATGCAAATGTGGAGAGGGAGTGAAAGAGAGCCTTGCACAGGGAAGGGGTCCTTTTCCTTCATTATCATTTACAAAGTAAGTGAGTGACATAAGTATGGGATCTGATGACTGGAAACACACTGGACATGTGTGTCACGAGGCTCCAGGGCTGTGAGATAGCACCATGTGCCACTATCATGTTCAGGTGCTCTCTTCATCCAGTTGACTTTGAGGGTTTATTACCATTGTGGAAGGGGTCTGTAATCTCACATTGGTAGGATGTGGCTGTCTGCTGCTGCACACAAGGAAAACCTTTGTCCCTTCATTCCTTGTCCCTTTGGCAAAACAGCTGCACTTAGGGGAAGGTAATAAAGATCCTCTCAGATGCCACACTGTCTCTGTCTGGGAAGAAAGAAAAACAGAAAGAGGGTGAGACAGAAAATGACAGTGCATGCCCCAAAATTGTCAGCGTTTAGGAGGGATTTGGACAATGCTCTTAATAATATGCTTAAACTTTTGGTCAGCCCTGAATAGGTCAGGAATTTGTACTAGATGGCCATTGTAGGTCCCTTCCAAGAGAAATAATCCATTCCATTGCATTCCATTCTGTTCTGTTCTATGATCAGGGATAGAGGGTGTGTTCCAAGGAGAGGGGTCAGCTGTCTTTGCTTTCAGATCATGTCAGGAAAACAAACCACAAATTGCTCACAGAGCATGACAGAAGTGATTACCACAACATTTATACAAAACAATTCCTGCCACACTCCATGACCACTGTGTGTGTGAGGAGGGATGGGAGGAAGGTCTTGCACCAGGGCTGGTGATTTTGAGCAGTTTCCAGATGGCTCTGGCACAGTATGTTTTATCTATCTCATGAAGAAAGTGGATCTGTCATTCCAGCCATTCAGAGAGGGTTTCTTTTCACTCTCCTGGAAGTGTTTGACTTCACCTGGCAGCTTTCTTACTGTTACCCATGAAATAAAGATTTTTATCAATTGCAGTGGAATAGCCAGAACTTCTTTGTTGTCAGTTCCATTGAAATAGGAGGCAAATGATGACTGGAAGAGCTGGCACCCTGTGCAGGCTGACAAGAAAAAAAAAAATTTGCTGAGTTCTGTCATTTAGATAAGGAAAAAGAACCAGGTACCACTCTGGGGAAAAAGTGTGTCTTAAACAAGAGTCTGTAATTTTGCAAGACCCAAGGCAGCAGAAGGCTACTGATGGGAAGATAATTCCAAAGTGGGGATTGTGGAAATAGCATCTGAAAGACGAAGCAGAGATGGCAGGTGGCTAAAAAAATTTATAAGATTTTGCACAGAAAAGAAGGGACAGAAAATCATACTACAAGGCCAAGTGTTCAAAATCTTCCCACTGCTCTCAGCTAACCCTTTTATGCACAGTGAAAAAAAAAGAAGAGATATCTTGAGTACAGGTTTAAAACAAGCATTCATTTGCTTGAAATGACACAAAAAAGATGGGTCTATTTTCCCCACTGCAGTACTTTCTTTTGCATGTTCTGAGCCAGAACAAGATGGCTCAGAAGTACAATAGGCAGCTTTGTAATGTATAGCTGCAGGAAGAAGTCAGCAGGGACAATCACCTGAATGTCCTCAGACCTGATATTAATTCCTTGTTAAGACCAGCAGTGGATTTGGAATGTTCTGTAAGTGTTACATGGCGTACCCTGATTACAGCACTTACATATGAGAAATATTGCTATAGTGCAGCAGCCCCTGCCTTGTCCTCCTCAGGCAGGAGCACACAGGACAATGCACTTCCCATGAGCCTTTCATCACGCCAGGCAAACATTTTCTGCAGAGAAAAGACCAAAAAGGGAAATTCTGATGAAGGCTGAGGCAGGAGAGAGAAGAGGAAGGAGGGAATGGGGAGTGCTGAAACAGTGAGTAGAGAAGTGCAGTGGCTGTTCTGAGGGATTAGCAGGGCTGTGCAACCCATTTTTTGCAGCACATGGTAGTGTTTGGTCTCTTGAAGGACAAAAAGAACAAGCACAGGGACCTCCTCCCATGTTTCTGACCCCACTGACACCAGCACTGCTGGACCATGGCAGCAGCAGATGAGCAAGATAATACAGACATTACTGCACTTAAATGATGAGTTCAAACTAAGCTGCTAAAAAGCATTTTAATTTCTTTTTCTTTATTTTTCTTCTCAAAATATTCCTTGAAGGCAGTTCCTCAGCAGGAGCTGAAGGAAAACAGGCTGGTTACGGTTTAATAGACTGGTCCCAGAGAGCTTCTCATAAAATAGTTACACTATTATAAATGAGAAATATTGTAAGAATAGTTAAAATGGGAATTTGCACGAAGTATGGTGCCTTTTATTTGCATATGACCTCAATGATTATGTGCAAGATTTGGCTGTCCTCAGAGTAAGTGCCACATTCTGGTTAGAGAAATATGATGCCTTTGTTTTGGCAGAAAATAAATCTCTTAAGGTAATCAAAAATTCATGTAGAGTATTCTAAAAATATCCCCTCCAAAACTGTGTGTGCCAGACAAAACAGGAGAAAATATTCTCCTTTGACAGGGATATTGATCTATAAAATGTTTCTTTTTTTCTCCATTCTTTGCCCTCTTGATTCTCGTCCAAGCTCTCCTCTTCTGGTGCTTTCAGAGGAACAAGGGCTTCTGGGAAGGATCATCTTGAAACACAACTTTGTCAGCTATGCCCCGAATTTTATTTCCACTCAGGAGGCCCTTTGCACTGTTCTGGCAATTTAGAGGGGAATTACGTCCATTTCTAGCTCTTTAGATTTCTCCCAGCATGTATAAGGCCCTTTTTAAGAACAAGGGATTAGTATGCACGTTATTGCAAGGTTGCTTTGGATGCCCTCTCCCCTGCATAGACGTAAATGGAAGAGAATCTGGAAAAACTGTTTCACTTCCTGTGAAAGTCAAAAAAAAACTCATAAAGAGAAATACTGCTCAAGGCAGGGATTTCTCTGAATAAACTAAGTGTCTAGGTGTTCAGGAGGTGGATTTCCTATTCAGTGGTGCACACTAGTGTCTTTATAATGTGGCAGTGATGCAAAACACCTCTGCTAGCTTAAAAATATAAGGTTTAGGATCACTGGAACAGCAGCACAGAGCAACTGGGCTAGTCCACTGTGTCTGTCCCTTGCTGTACCAGTGGTGGGAACTAATTTAGACCAGCTGTGGCTTTCTTGAGTTGGTCACTGCTTGCCTCTCCATCATTCAAGATGAAGTGAGGAGAAATTGCACTGCTGTAACTCTCCAAGATGGGATTTTCTTTACTCTCCACTATTCAAAGGCAAAACAGTATCAAAAATTAAGCAAGTTTCTGACTGGTATACTTACAAAATGGGGGGGTTTTGGGGACGGAGTAAAGTTGGGTTTTGTTCAGCAGAAAACAGCAAGTCACTGGAGGGATGGCATTTCCAAACAACAA
This sequence comes from Certhia americana, assembly GCA_018697195.1. Classification (NCBI taxonomy): domain Eukaryota; kingdom Metazoa; phylum Chordata; class Aves; order Passeriformes; family Certhiidae; genus Certhia; species Certhia americana. Next base: position 60,127,760 of record CM031860.1, on the reverse strand, counting down.
ATATCCCACCTGTCTCTTTGACCTGGCACCCTGTCACACCACAAGAGTGATGGATTAAAGCTTTTATAAAGTTGACTGCTGTTTCTGAGTCTCATTTTTCCACTGAGGGCTCTATTTCCCCATTAACAAATGTTTTTATTTCAGGCAGACTACAATGCCTTGTTTGTGTTTGTTTGGCAAGCCATGGGTTAGCCTGGTCAAAGGAAGGAGGAGACATGGCCCATCCCTTATGTGACTGTCTTTTAACAGCTCTGAAAGGCCATTGCACTCCGGGCAGCCCATTACTGAGATAAACCAATATCACCTATTGAACATTAGCTGACATATGGCTTTTGAGGGACAAAATCAGATAAGAAAGAGTTTAAATATTGAATCTACTTGCACAGGCTTTAACTTCTCTGTTTGCAAGGAGGAAGAACACAGAGGCTTATTCTGAAGTCAATCATTTCAAAATACAGTCAATAAAACCAGTGTAAAAGAGCAGCTGGTAAGTACAACCATGTGTCAAATGAACCATTGTATTTTCTAGGAATGAGGATGTAAGAAAGTCTGGTTATGGGATCACTCTTTTTCCTGGAATACTATACATCTAAAATAGCAGCTTAACAAAACACGACTAAGATCAAGGGACATTTGCTGTTAAAGCCTAAATCACAGCCTTCCTTAACTGAGGGACTCTTAAGGCCTGAAGGAGCACTGAAAATTGTCTTTCAGCTTCTCTTTGTCTCCTTTCTGATCTATTTTTTATTTTCAGTTATTGGCAGAAATAAATCCTTCTTTCTACTAATTCTCAATTCTTACTTTCACAAGGGATAGGCTTAACAGTTGTTCAAACTGGCATTCAGAATTCTGGAAACAGACATTCATATTTTTGTGTACATGTACATACTACAAAGAAGGTAGCAAGGATTTCAGCCTTAATATTCAAAGGAGTCTTTCAGGTGTTCAAATTTTGTGGCAGGGCTTACTGTTCCTCCAGTGATCTTTGAGAAGCACTACTGTGTTCCTGGTCCTTCTTTCCATGTAGCCCTCAGAGATGACAGGTCAGCTCCCAAAAACTTCCACAGATTTTGGAGACAAAAAGTAAGGAATTCTTATGTCATCTATGATCTCTTACAACCCTACAGATTGTTCTTTGTGGCTTTTATTCAGTGTATAACCTTCAAGCAGGCTCAATGAAAAGATGAGCAGATCATCTCCACCCTGCAATCTGTCACCTTCTCATGGCAAGACCAAGCCCAGGACCCAAGGCCAGGGCTTCACACAGCCCCTGCCATGCCAGATAACTGGAGTCACATCACTCAGAGCTGCACTGCTGCTGGAGGCAGCTTTTGGCTTTTGAGGGACAAACCCAACTCTTCCACCTCTTTGGAACCTGGAACCAGCTGGTTGCACCTACACCGGAGTTCACTGAAGCACCTGAACCTAGCTGAGTTCCTCCTTTTCCTCCTCAGGGGAAAACAGTGTAAATCCCTCATGTGAAGAAAATGGGAAGCCACTCTGGCTGGTCGTGAAAATCAGTCATGGAAAAAGAGTTGGGAATTCCTGAGTAGTGAGAGGGATTATACACTCTGCCATTAAATTGTTTCCCTCTCTTGGGGAAAACACCCTGCATGGCACTGCTTTGTGCAGCTCACATCCAGTAAGCCAGTTAAATTGCTTTGAGGGAGTAAGGAAATAATATCTCTCCTGAGGGGAGCAAGAGGTCTTTCCTGTAGACATCAGAGTTTTGTCTTAAACTGCATGTCCAAGTCAAATAATTTTCAACTTCCTTTACAAAATCAGGAAGGAGTCAGGTGGAAAAATCACTCATTGCATGAGTAATAACGTGGAAACAAGAAATGTTATGCATGGAAATAACAAGATTCACACAGTTTGGTTGAGTTCCTTCCTTCATCCCCTTCTCCTTCCAGATCCTCCTGAAAAGAGCTAAAATAATAATCTCTTGAGAATATCTGCAACTGACATTTCATTATACTACTTTGAATAGGATTCTTGCTTTTACTTTAAAACTGGAGATGGTTTTGTCACTCATGAAGGATTTTGTATTTGTTACAAGAACACAGTGTGGTGGGAATGTGTCATTTCAGTAGCAAACAACCTTTCACCAACACTACTCATCCCTTTCATATTATAGTTAGAAACAGTCTCTGATTTTAAATTATAGGAAAGTTTCACAGAATGCTCAGAATCTCCTTCATGCTGAGCTGCTCTTGACTTCTGGCTTAGAAGATGGGTCAAGCAGTGTAATGGTACAGAATTATATTTCATAGACTGATCTTCATATCTTCAGGACTGGAGTTAATAAATCAATGGAAAAGATTCTTATTAGATGATTAGTTGATTTCTACTTTTATTACTGGGATAATATTTTTCTGTTAATTTGCAGTTGTTCAAAATGTTCAAAACTATTCTGTCAGAGATTTGCGAAAGTTGTAAGTTACAAGCAGTAATTGTAAAATAGTCTTTTTTTTTTTTTTTTTTTTTTTTCTGGAGATTCCAGTATTTTGTAGTAGAATTTTGTATGTTAGTGTAAGATCTTGTACAAGTATACACAGAAGCAAATACTGTTTCATTATTTGCCTTTGAATGGAAATTTCCCATGAATATAAATTAAACTACTCCACACAAGTGAATGCAGTAAAAACACAATTATGCCAATGTATTTCTTACATATTTTGGCAAATTAGTAGGATCTGGTTATCAAATTTATGATGTTCTACTCCCATAAGAAATAATATGCAAACCCATTAAAACTATGTTTCTCCCATATCATTAACTACAATAGACCAGCATATGTACAAATATGATCTCCTTCCTAAAGCCAGACATTCTATGTAAATTTCAGGGTTTTCTATGTGGCCTGTTTGTAATATTCTTGGAACGTGGGGAGTGAAAACGATTGCTATGTATTTGAGACCTATAAAATATTGGGTTAATTTTTCCAAATGTCATATGTTTTCCACTCTTCAGATTCATCTGAGTTTTCACTCAGTATCTCCCACCATTATATCCCAGCCTTAAGATATTAATTGCAGGCAAAAAATAATCCCTTTATTTTTAACTTGCCTGGAGAAAAGGCAGTTCAGGGGAGACTTTATGGTCTCCCTGACAGGAATTTGTCACTAGGTGGGGATCATTCTCTTCTCCCAGGTAACAAGTGGCAGAACCAGAGGAAATGGCCTCAGGTGGCAGCAGGTGATATTAGGAAAAGAATTTCACAGAGATGTTGAGCATTGGAACAGTCTCCTCAGCAAAGTGGTGGAGTCTCCATCCCTGGAAGTGTAAAAAAAAGGCATGCAAGTATGGCATTTGAGTACATGGCTTAATGGTGAACATGGTGGTGCTACTAGGCTGACAATTGGATTTGATGATCTTCAATGTCTTTTCCAACTTTAACAACTGTATAATTCTATGAAAACTACAGATAGACAAAATATTTTCTGCTAATATAATATCTTCCAGCTCTGACCTCAACTCAGAAATGTCAGACCACTTCTACTCTTCTCTTCCCTTACATCTATTCCTTTGACAGGCACTAGCAGGTAGGCTTCGAAATATTCTTCAGCAATTAATCTTCAGACAATTTTATATCCTTTGCCTTCCCCATAAAAAAATAAACCCACCTTGACAGTGAAAAAAAATAGGTATAGAAAGGTTGAATTGTTTGCTCAGGGTTGCACTGGAGCTCTGTGGATAAAGCATTTCTCTGTAGCACCAGAGCAGTATTGAAAGCCACCCTTCACTTGGGCAATAGACACCAAAGCTTTTGCAAATATCCATGAATCCAACCGAGAGCAGGGCTGCTCTTCCTGCCCATAGCACCACTTCCCACTGCAAAAGAAGCAAATTGCAGTTTGAGTCAGAGCTGGTATTTGTCACTCTCTGCTTTTGCTGCACAGTGGAGAAGGCAGCACCTGAGCTTCCAAACTCTCCTCTCTCCCTCTCGTCCACAACCAATTGTGAATTATCATTTGTGCAAATGTTTTCACCCTGTTCGCTTTCTGACAAAGCCCAGAGAAGAGGTGTCAGTGCTACTGCAGCCATCCAGCAACTGTTTACTAAATAATCCTTCACTACATCCCACTGACTGTTTTCTTTGGAGGGAAACAAAACATTCTTAAAAATACAGCAGATGACATATGAAATTATAAAAGAGCCTATTGGGTAAATTAAAGATCTCCTTTATTCTCAAAAACATCCAGCTTTACAAGTCTAATGTGGAGTACTGTACTATGCCAGATACATTTGGAAACTGTCCCAGCTATCACTTTGAAACTCTGCCTATTTAAAAGTTTTGGCAACTTTAATCACAGCCACAAAAGCTTTAGCAAAATTGCTGTTTTAATGAGGCCAGGAAGCAACAAAGCAACCAATGCCATCTGTTTGCATCTACCCACATTTAATCTATTAATGTGAGCCAAACTGAGTCATCAGTATTGTTTTACTGGGATCATTATCTGGCCTAAAAATAAGCTATGGGTCTTATTCACTGCTGAAGTAACTGAAATCAGCATACTTGCACCAGATATAAGTTTGATCCAATGCTTTTTTGGCCAGAAGGGAAACCAGGAATGGTTCAACTCCATATGCCATGAATGCAAGTGAACCTTGGCTAAGCAGACAAATGCTTTCTTCACATATGCATTACAAGCTGAGAACTAACTACACTTGCGGGTCACAGTGTCTGCTTTCTGAATCTCTGTGAAGTTAAAATAGGTGGAATAAAAACAAGTTAAAAGATGTTACTATGTTCCTGTGCTACTATCAAGTTTCTATTCAATGATCCAACATGAAGTAGCTAAATAAATCCAACTGGCTTCTTTTCTATGCATACCCTACATCCCTCAGGATCCCTTTTTTCACTTATTTTATGCATTTGTAAAACCTTTGGACAATTGTAGTGATAAAACATGGATATAGGTATTAGTGTCTTTTACTTCAGGGCAAAACTTAAAATCATTAATTGATTTGACACTCCAGAGAAAGCCACTGTAGAGAAATGTCAGCTTGCATTTTGTGATATCTCTGTCTACACATTTAACAATTGGAGTAACCAGGGCTGAGAGTGAACTGCAGGAACCTGGAACAATTTTGGGGCACTTATTCTGAGGCTTAGCTCCAGTTACATCTCAGCTCCCATACAGGGAGCTCTGCTGGTATAAATTCCCACTCCCCACATCCTTACTCCACCTCCCTCAATTGGACTTAATTTTCTAACCTCTGGGATGCTGTCACATGGATTGAAAGGAAATCAGAGCAAGATCCACCAAGATCCATGCCCTGGTCAGGATTGTGGAGGTGCATTGAAGTACAGTTGACCTGCAGTCTAAAGTAATCTAAAATCATAGAATCAATTGTTTAGGCTGGAAAAGACCCTTTAGATCACTGAGTCCAACTGTTAATCAAAGACAGCTCTTCACATCTTGTGCTTCAAAACATCTTGAAGGTCATGAAAGGCAAAGGTGGGAGTTCTCAAGTAGGGATGATGTGAGCTTATGAGGAATAACAAACACTATCTTCCATGCTTGGCAACACACATCCTTCCTCTTGGGATATTTAAACTTAAAAAGATGAATAATTTATCTCATTTTTGATGGTATGAGATCATCCTCACACAAAAGGAGCTGGACAGACAATGTCTACCTGTTGCTTAACAAATGTTAACATAAAAAAGAGATAAGCAAAGCAAAAGACGAAAAGCTGTAGGCTGTTTAATACCTGTAAGTTCTGGAATAAGACATTTCTAGTGGATGGAGAAACTAATTTTCCTGGTTTCCTGCTTGTTTCCCACACATAAGAAAAAATGTGTGTGGAATCACTATTCTCCAACACTTTTAAACATAATTTACTATAAGCAAGATGTTAGTTTCCTTGGCTGAATACAGACATTGTCCTGCAATAGGGATAATTCTTTCCAGTTCCTTGGACCTCTCGTCAATTTATTCCTTACTTGTCCAAAAAACCACTTATGATCACCTACATCCTCTGAGTTAATGGTACAATTTTTTCTTGTTGTTTTCAGCTTATATTATGATCTCTGAGACTATACTGGATTTGGGGATTTCAATTTGGTCTTCAGTGGCTCATATATACCACAAATCGAATACATATCACTGGACCAAAACTTATAAAAAAAAAAAAAATAAAAAATGCAACTGAGGCTGGCATATTTCTGTAAAAGCCCAGAGTGCTGTAGTACACTGCCAGGATAATCTGTCATGTCTAAGAATTATTATATTCATAAGTCTATACCACACAAACTGAATCCTCTGATCTAAATTAAATTACTCTGGTTTCATGGCAGTGCTACTTATATTGCATTACAGTCCATTATCCATGGCCTTATTCTGGACATAAGTGATGACAGATTCTAGTGCCTTTTATAGTTATATTGGCCATTGATTTTCAGTACTAGAACAATAGGCACAAACAAGTCTCTTTTGTAAAAGTTTGGTACAGCATGAGCCACATAGTCCGCTTTTCAATCTAACTTTTTCAAGATATCAGTCTTCTTTTTTCAACACTACTCCTGTTATCTTGCATGCCTGAATATTAATCATCAAGATTTCACTAAGCTGTGACATGAGCAAATTTTTCCATCAACTTCTGCCCCCTTAATGCCAAAGTTCACAGCACTTCAATTATTTTAAATCACCAAGTGTATTTCACATTTTATTTAAGATATTAGCATGTCATGTTCTGACACTGCAGAATGTTATAGGGTTTAGTTTTGGTTTCTCTTAAACACAATAAACTGCAGTTCTTGAACCCAGAATACCTAAAGTATCACTGGGATGGATGATCCTAAGGGCATAAGCACTACAGCACTGTGAGAGAAGCACTCCTGGCTCTTACACCAGCTGCTAGGGAAAAATGGTGCAAATGAGCAGATTTAGGGTAAGCTCCAGAGAATTTTTTTTTTTTTTTATAGGCCCCCAGGCCTAGGCATTCAATTAAGCTCTAGACAAGAAACATAGCAAATAATTATGGAAAATGAGAGATGTAATTTTTAATTATTTTTTTAGATTCATATTATTTTCTTAGTGCAACAAGAGATTTGTAATGGCTTGGGCAGTGTGGTAATGGGGCAGCAGCACCAGGGGCAAGGGAACATCATGCAGTAGTTGCATTTAGAAAGGAAACTACTGATTTCTAGGAACAGCACATTCCCCTGCCTCGGATGCTATGCTGCAGTACAGGAATACCCAAATAATTCCCTTAAAAACATTGACAAAACCTCTGCTGTCTAGCATCCATAAACACAGACCTATCCTCCAAATCTAAAAAGAGAGATAAACCACAATCTGTCTGATTTTAGAACAGCAATTTAGTAACTGCTTTAGAACAGCAATTTAGTAACTGCTGTAATAGCCTGGATACACACTTATTTTTGTCTAGTTAAATCCAGACCAACAGTTAAATCCAAGAAACTCTGGGGCATGAGCTGCCTCTCCAGAGCTGGTTCCTTGGGAGCTGGAACAACCACACTCCAGCTGCCTCACAAGAAACCCAACTGCAACAGCTCCAGAAGTTCCCAGCAGCCACACTAATTTTCACCAGCTGAGAACTTGAGCCTTTATCTCTTGTTTAGACTTCAGACCTCAGGTTTCAGCAGCATGAGTCTGCTCTAAACAAAGGGCTGATCTTTTGGGTCCAGGGTTTGCTCATCCTAGGGAGCCTGATCTCCCTCGTGTGCAATAGTGGAGCTCTGGTGACAAAATGACAATACCTGGGAAAACACTGCCAGGGATACAGGAAATGGGGCAGCTACCACATGGGTGCTACTGAAATGAAACTGGCCCCATGTGCCAGCTTTGCAAAAAGGAACACTTTGTTCCTGCCTGGCCTTGGCAAGCTTTTAACCCTGGCTAATTCAACATTAAAGCTACACTAGCTGTCTCAGATCTATATTGTTAAAGCCAGCTGGATATGCCAAAAACTACAAAGGGGAGCAAAGCTTTTTGCCTACACAAATAATACTGACTGTCACTTTATATCAGGACTTAATCCTGTTAACGAGCTGCAGGCGGGGCAATTTCCCTGATTGAATGTGTTTTTCAGAGCCCATTTCCACTCACTGTATTGCTTGCTGATAGCCATAAGGTATGGACTGCAATCCAGACTCCACTCTCATTCAGCAGTTCATTATTCAGAGTGCCTTTTGCTTCCACATCTACTCAATCCTGTTATCTCTCCTACTGCCACAAGGAAATGCTGTTCCCATTCACTGTAGGCTTTCTAAGCTGTATTCAGATTTGCACTAGGCTGCACATTCATCTTTTGTGCTGTGTAAAGGATCTTCAGGAGGTTTCACCTGGTTTCACACTAGTTCTGTTCTGCTGTACTGGATATTGGAAATTTCAGGATTTCTTTCATTCATTCGTTCATTCATTCATTCATTCATTCATTCATTCATTCATTCATTCGTTCATTCATATCAGCAATGAAAATGAAGTAAATTCCTTGGTTATTCCACTTCAGATCCTAAGAACTGACATTATGCAGCACAGAAACAGGCCAATGGATTGGGTAAGTTTAACATGGATTATATATGAAAATTAGTCCAGAAAACAGATTTCTGTTAATAAAACCCCTTTTTTTTTTATTTTTCATTTATGTTGGCTTAATTTTATCCTACCATGGTTTCGTGGATATAGAAGCAACAAATTTTTCTTTGTCTCTGAAAACAAATGGTTGGATTCATATTTATGTAATTTGAACATCCTTGGAAGGAAAAGAGAACTCTACCAGATGAAAAGATGCCACCTCAGCTCCCTAGAAGCTGGGAGAGTAGGTGTGCCTGTATTGATCCTGCTTAGGATCCTGCAGCAGGCTGAATAGTTCTTTGCCCAAGTTTTGCTATGTGGCATCCTGGCCTTTTTAGCTCCACTTGCTCTCCCATGAAGAAAGGGACAGAAGAGGCAGACAGGATACTTATTTACCTGTCCTATGAGTAAGAATGTACTATTTCAGGTAAAACATTTTGGATTTATGACAGGCTTTTTTTTCATTGCTGACAAAGGAAAAATATGAAAAATCTCCATGTATTTTTCAATGAATATGAACGTTAAGAAAATCACTAATCTTCAAAAACTCACTTCTTTTCACTGAAAAACAGTTCTCCTGCTGAAAACCCTCTGAAGACCAGTGCTGGTTCTAGGCATGGGTCCTGCCCCCACCTGATGTCCCAGATCACTACCACAAATCATTTGTTGCTTGTTTGCAAACCAAATCCTAGAGAAAAAGGGCTATTTCAGATTTAAAGGACAAGGATCACTTTGAGCACAGGAACTAACACAAGGCTGGCCTCCAGCAGATGACCATCTGATGATTTGTTTGTTTTACCTGAATTAGGTGAGTGCTGCAGTGTGATTTCACCCTTATTAGACACCAGGAAGGCCACACAATGTAGCACTAAGCTCAAGGAAAGGTTCAGAGAGAGTTCACAGCTAATTAGAGGTCTCAGGCTGCTCACAGCAAAGTAACCTTGATGGTGAAGTGGATTCCTGCATGTCTGATATGACTGAGCTGCACTGGTGTGGATATTTACATGTGCGAACACTATTGCATCCAGCTGGTGTCCTTCCCTCACTGGTGAAAAAACAAGTGCAATTCCCCCCCTCCCAGTCTGCACAAAATGTTTACTGGAAAAAAATTTAACTCTGTTAAAAATATCAGAGCTACATGTCACATAAATATTTATGTCAGAATAGCATAACAAGGCATAACTGGAACCCCAAGAATGGATATATGTAGCTACTATATATTCACACAGTTTAGCAAATAGTACACATTTAGTATAGCTTTTTTTGTCTGACTTCTCTAAATAAATTGTAAAGTTAGAGTGAGCTGTATTCTTTTTTGCTCTTTTAAAAAATATTTATTGTTAGGCTAAATAATCAGAAGTTAAAAATACATTTGGTATTGCCAAAGAAATAACATCAGGTTTACAGAAAAGAATTCACACGTAACCCCAACTAATGTCGAGCAGACCTTTGTATTTGTTGCTTTCCCAGTTATAATGATGTGATTGTGAGGTGTTTGCCTACTTAGGAGCTCTGTTGCAAAACAGAGTTTTGCATGTATCCCTTTTTCACATCACCAAAACCCTGGATGTGGGCAGGAACTCTGAGTGTGGCTGGCAGTGTTTCACCTCTGCCTGACTTCCACAGAAATATTTTCTCACCCTTCAGTATAAAAGAGACTTGTTTCTCCGTTTTAGAAGTGACAGTTGGCAGCAAATAGTTGTATCCAAGGTTCCCCTGCCCAAAAGGCTTCCCAAAGAATAAAATTCCCATTTGCTCAGATGGTTGGGCTCATGAATGGCTTCTGCCCTGCTTGGCTGTGGTTTTGGGGTGTGAGTGGATGACCAGTGGCTCACAAGCTGCTTGCTGACAGTCTCTGCTGGAGTGAATTCACTACTGGATGCCAGACTCTGTGGTGGCAAAATCTGCCCTAGGCCCACTGACCTAGCTTTATCTGTGCTGTGTTTTATGTATTCCTTCAGAATCTGCTTATTACTGTTTGAAAGATGTAAGATTATTTGTATTCCCTGGAGAGTCACAGTTTTCACTGTCTTAGGATATAAAGAATGTGGATTAAACACTTCACAAAGTTGGGAAAAATACATAGCTAGTACAGCAGTATTTCATTAAATATGACTACACAGTATGTGACATTACACATGGTATATTCAAGGAGTTCAATGCTTTTGAAAAGCAATTAAGTAAAATAAAACGTATATTAGCATATCACAAGGAAGCTCTAAAGCACTCCACACAGACCTCCAAGCTTTTTTTTTTTAACTCATGAGCTAATTAATTTTTTGGAAACAGGCTGCATTTATGAATTTTGGAAACTAAGTGAAGCACGGCGGGGATTCCAGTTTACTGCCTAGCAAAAACTGTGACTCTTAACAGTTCTGACAGGAACAGCTGAGTCTTACAAGAGCTATTCCCTTCCCTCCAACTTTTTTTTTGTTCCTTCAAACACTCTGTTGCCATATTAACAATCCATATTGAAAATTTGCACTTACCCCAACAGCACATTGTCAGGAGCTACTTTCTGATTTATCTTTCTCAACTGATTTTCAAGAAACACTGCAGGAATTAACCATTGCAAACAACAGGAAGGCTTTCAATGTGTGTATACTTTACACACAGTCTATGTTTATTTGTGACATTTATTTTACAGCTTCTCTTTTTAGTGGTAATATTTGCAGCTCCATCATCAATAACCGAGGTAGGAGTTTTAAGGAACAGTAGATTGAAACAAAGATTGACTCCAAGAAAGAGGGCTTGAATGAGGCAATAAAATGTTTGCACACATGAAAAATACCTATGAAGTCACTCCTTGGTCTGAGGTACAGAGCCAAGATGCAGGGAACAGATTTCTCTGCTGAAGTGTTACAATGATTAATCACAGCCTGTAGGAAAGTCATTCTGAGTGTGCTGGGAGGGGAACTGCAGGGCCACCACCACACAAGGACCCCAAAAAGGCTTCCCTGTGCCGGCACAGAGGCCTCTTTCTGTGCCATCCACACACTCCTACAAAGGCTGCCAGAAGCTGCCAACTTCAGCCCAGCAGACTCTGAACTCCTTATTTCTGAACCCCAAGAGGCTGCTGTCTCATCCAGTGTGCAAAAAGGCTTCAGCAGACTGATGCCTTAGCACTAATTATTGTTATCTGTCTCTGATTTAAGTGTGTGATTTAAGATTTGAGTGTGAAGGGAAGGGGCTGTGGTTTGCCAGTTTCCAGTTGGAGTTGAACTGGAAATGTACTGCAGCTTTCCTCCAACTCTACAACCATGGCATCAATATTGACCTGAGCATGTGAAGATACAACTCCCTGTGCGCCCATGGCAGAGTAGCAGTCATCCAGCCTGGGCATACACACCCCCTTCCTGCCTCATGGAGTCCTGCAAAATGTGCAGGGATGAGGTTTTTAACAGAGAAATTACTTTGAGGGTTCGTGTAGTTCTTTTAGGAGGTTGATGTTGTACTACCCAGCATATTGGGTATAGCATAGGTTGGGAGAAGACCAATTAGGTTAAAGGGAAAATCCTTACTCTATGTAAAAGCTTCTTTATATTTCAGCTACACATTTTCCACAAGAACTATTGAAAACCCTGACAAAGTGATATATGAGCAAATAAAACCTGAGTTTATGGCATACAGACTCACATTTTCTGATTTTTTTTTTCCTCAAAACTCAGTGCCAACTGTTTTCTTTGCCATTTTTCTCCAAACCCACTGTGCCAACCAAATGTCATTGATATGTGACTTTCCACACAGATAGATAGTATTGCAATTTTTCAAAGTACTAGACTGAGGCTATTAAGCCTATTGCTTTAAACTTGCACCAAAATCAGAGGATATGAAGGAAGCAGACAGTTGGCAGAACTAGCCTTTCTACCACATATGTCAGCAAGAACTATAGCTTGGGAAAATGATGATTTCTGGAATATAGCACTAATGTATTTACCGTATGCTATGCTAGAAGCTTTTTACATTCATGCTAATAATCTGCAAACTTGGTAATTTCAAACCAGAATTGCAAACTAGAGCTCTATTTTTATTTTTTATGCAAAGATTTAATGTATGGGGCTCTAACATTGCTAGGCTGTGTTATTTTTACTCACACACTCCACAGACTCTACTGGTAACCTGTGAAATGCTGTCAGAAGAAACAGTAACTGCACTTGTGAAAAATGCAAGTCCTCTACATTATAAAGCTTATTTGCCTTGTTTCTTATTCATTTATTTCTTAGAAAAAGTGCATCTTTTCTAAATGACCTGCCATTACTATGAACTGCAGAGATTCTAATAGAAAGACAAATAAATACATAAAAAGCTGGAAATGCCCATTTCAGAGCTTACAATGAAAGAAATAAGTAGGGCGAACCAGGTCTGTATATCTACTCCAAGAATGATACCAGAGTACAGAACAGTAGAAGTCTTGACCAGGGGTATTTGAACAACACTCATTTAGGTATTCCAGTCTCTCTTTGCTTTAAATACTTTCTACTGATAACATTGTATGGGTAACAGCAAAAAGGAGAACATGCATGAACATCTGAGTACACAAAAGGAGCAAGAATAGAAGGATATAGTTTACATTGAAAACATTCCTTGATACTCCTGTCTGCTTTTGTTCTTCCTTCCTTTTTCCCATCCTCTATCTCCCAGACAGGTTTTAGTTCCTCTCCTCTGCACCACCCTTATAAAGTTCCTGTGTTACAGGTGGCAGGTAGCAAGTGATCCCCTGAGAACTGCCTCCTCCCAGGTTGGGTCCTGTGTGCAGACTTAGGTCAAAAACATAATTGAAACTGGCCTTGGTAATCCCAAATGCCCCATCTGTTCCTCACTCCCATCACACCAAGCCTTGCCTGTCGTCACCCACAATGACTCTTGGAGCTCTGTCCTGCCTGCTTCAAACTGATTGAGCTCAGAGGAGCTGGAGATGGCTGAAATATTTATTTTTTTTACCATATCCTGCAAAGCCAAATGCATAAAGACACAGATGTACTTCAACCATCTCCAAAGTCAGCTTCTGTTTGGCTCAACACTGAGCTAGGCAAGGATGTGAAACATGGCTAAAACGTGTGCTCGGTTAAGATAGGGGCCAGAAAAAGCTTTTAGGAATGTCTAGTGGGGCTGATTTTCTCCTCTCGTCTGTGTTTTTTTTTCTCCAGATGCCTTAACATGGGGATAGACAGTCCTTGATCTTCTTGTGGAGACTGCCGTGATAGGAAATGTGTTGTGTGCCTTTATCTGGGAGGGCCCAGGTTGGTTAGGACAAAATATTGCTGGTGCAGGGTGATTCTCCAGAGTCAAAGAGTAACCTGGAACCTCTCAGCATTGTTCGTTTTATGCAGAGCTTTTTTACATGTGGACCTTGGCAGCACCAGTGCCTGGTTTTAGAGTTTTGCAAGGTGGACCATGATGCAGAACAGTCAATCTTTTCTAGATTTGGTGGCTTTTGAATAGTTCTATGGCAGCAAGGTCAGGGGCTGCTGCTTGCTGGGGACAGGCTGTGAGGGACCTTCCCCGTGTCCCATTGTGTCCAAAAGGAAAGCAGCTCTCTTCACTTGCAGAATAAAAAGATTTTTTCTCTTTTGCTGGTGGCAAACTGTGAGTAACTTGCAAACAGCTTGTTCACTGACTCCTAACACTGAAATGTTTTTACACTTCATACTCAGAGTCACATCCTTCCCCACCTTGTCACCACACAAATATACTGTTTTGTTCCTAGAAAGTTCTTTCCATATCCCTCCAGATACCAGATGTCCAGCTGGCATCCTAGCCCCTGGTACTACTTTAATATTAGAGTTCAGGACAAATTTTTAATACCATTTCAAGGGACAAATTATCAGGGCTTTAGACATAATCAAGGGAAGAGTTGCCCCAAGCTCATGAGACAAACAAGACAAAGGATCCTCAGGGCAGAACATCACTAACCTTCTCCATGGAGACACTCAGCAAGTCAATCCTTTTGTTATGAGATGCAGGTTTCCCTGCAAAATGTTGGTTCCAGTGATGCAGATGATTTAGTGACTGGATAGTGCTAAATCTTTCTGGAGCTGGAGGGATACCCAACAATCCTAAAGGCACAATGTGGAAGAACCCCAAACACTTCAGCATGGATATGAGCAGTGTCCTATTTGCACAGCAGTTTTTATCTGCACAGAAGAGATTTGCAGGAAGAGTCTGGCACAACAGCACACATTGGACAGAAACAGTATGTGCTCCAAAGGCACACAGAGCTGATCTACAGACTGAAGCATGTCAGCATTTTTGACACAGAGACCACAGGAGAGAATGATCAAATAGCATTTCCTAAGGTCAGGAGCAGGTTAAATTCTAGAGGGAAAATAGGACTATCATAGATAAACCGACAGTGCTGCATCTTGATGAGTTATGGCATTCTTTCTTGACTGCCAGAACAAGAGAGTTCAAAAATAAGTGGTAGCAATTTCACATTTTAATTGGCACAATTGTAGAAAATGCTCCTTGGCAAGTATCAGGTATTATGTCTAACAGACCAAGCATTTGTCTACAACAGACTTCCTTTGTGTCACACAGGAATAAATAGACATGATGCTGCCTTATATGGCATAAGCATCACCTTGTGAGGGAGATGTGATGACTGTGAAATGAAGCTGAAGTTGGCAAAGATAATGCAAACAAGAGGATACCTTCAGCATGAGTGCTGACCCCATCACATGAATAGCTCAATTCTGACTTGTAATAAAATCCTCTGCTATTGTTTGTGTGTGCATAAAACACCCTTGTAGTGAAATACATACTCGTGTTCTCTCCCAGAAAACTGAAAAAGATAAATTAGTGCCCTCTTATGCCTTAAGGCCAGAAAGCTGCAGACAGAAACTGCAAAGAACTGGAGGCTTGTTCAGTCTGTTTCAAAGTTACACAGCACAGCTTCAGCTGCTGCTTCTTAATGCTGAAGTCCTGAATATCCACTGTGCATTGCCAATGTCCTCTGTTCAGAAATTTTCAAAATTCATAAGCAATTTATTCCTTCAGACCACTACTCCCTATCCCACAGCATGACTGAGCACTGCTTCCATTTTAACCTTTCACATCCCTGGGGACTCCTGTATCTGAATTAGTTTTAACTACCAGAGACCTTATGTAGTTCCTCACATTTGCTGTTCACCTGCGGGTGCTTTTCGGATGTTTCACATTCTACTCTACATCACATCCCTGCTCCTCCTCTCACCGTCTGTAGCTTTTCCATGTAAGTTCCATAACGAAAAGGCCACAGACCCGATTTCAGTCCCCTTAGCCAAAGAGCAGTGAGGAGTGAATTTGTTTAGAGGTAGCTCAGCACCCTCTGCTGTATCCTCAGCGAACTGCAAATTTCCTTGCAAATAAAGGACAAAAGCAAGTAAAATTCTGTGAGGACAGATGCCTAAGAGAGTGATACAGGAACTCCCGTGCCTATTGGAAGACAGAAAAAATCTTTTTTTTTCCTTCTCCTCTTCTTAAAGCATGAAATACCAAATACAGTATTTTCAACTTTTTTGAACAAATGATAGAAGCATTGAACTTGGCAAATGACACTCCTCAAATTGATTTTTACCTTTTTAATTACTTTTTTTCCTCTTTATTACTTTAATTTAGATAAAGATCCACTTACATCTAAGGTTTTTTTAAAAATCACATTATATTCTATTAATTTTTTTCATTTTTTTCTGAACTGGGAAGCAAGAGGATGTCATTCAAAAATGTTTCTCCTCAGCATGGATAGCTCCAGTGCTTTGATTTCTTTCTCAAATTACATTGTTTCTTTCCAAAGTGTGCTGTACTATTTTTGAAGACGAGGCTCCAGATTTTTTTTTTCTTCTGGATTAGACTGTGGGCTAGGTAATACATGTTAAGGAGAAGATACTACCAGACACTACTAAGTAGTTCAAAGCAGCAAGAAAATAATATAAAAATCCATTTTTAAACACTTCCTTTCTTTATGGATGTGGTAAGTTCTCTCCTCAACCTACATCTACAAAACAGTCTGCCCGTGTCCAGCTTTCCCCACAGAAAAGGTAAACTCAGGATTACCTGAACCATGAAGATTGGTACTGGTTAAGTAGAAACCACTGTGGTGAGCACGAAACAGAAATCATTCTGTTCACTGTGAATATTTATTCTCATCTCTGAATGATAGGGTGGTTCTTTGTTATTGCAACTGTTGTAGATCTAGCATGTATGACTCTTTCCTACACTAACTCTTTCAGACAGGACCCATTTATAGACACAAATTTTCGGCTTCATGGAGCTCAATTCCAGGTTTTTCATGGGATGAAGGAGAAACAAAACAAATCAAACCAAAGTATTCTACCTTTATAATTCTGCAGAATGCAACTTCCAGCAATTATAAAAGCTACAGTATGACTTCACAGACTTGGATGATGACACTGCAGTGTGCTTAGAGAGAAACCCTTCTTGGGATCCAAACAAACAGAAAACCACTGGGGCACAACTAATGTTTAAGCTGGCAATCATATTTTATTAGCCTCTCTTTTCAAGCTCTTGAAGCTCATTCAGAAGTAAAGGAGAGTTGAATTTTTTCAGGAGTTACACTACACACCTTTATTTGAACATCTATGGCACTGTAAAATTAAATCTTTCGACTGGAAGTTTGCTTGGAAGAAGATGACTTTGAGATCACAGGTAAAATCTGAAGCGTAAGAATACTGAGGAGGAGAAAACCCAACCAACTTTCCTATGGTTAAAAAAAAAGTAAAGGCAGCTATACATTGAAATAAGGCAAATGTGAAGTTGAAAATTCCCATTCTGGAGCAGGGTAAGGACTCTTCTCCCTGAGGAGTGGAAGAAACATGTGATGAACTGATTGTAACTCCCTTTCTCTGTCTCCATGCACTTCTGTGGGAGGAGGTAGAGCTGGAAAGGAGGGAGGGGTGGGTGAAGTTTTTTTTAAGATTTATTTTACTTCCCATTATCCTGCTGTGATTTTCTTAGTAATAAACTCAATTAATACCCTCAAGTTGAGTCTGGTTTGCCCATGATGGTAGTTGGTGAATGACCTCTTCCAGTTCTCATCTCAACTCCTGAATCTTTCATTACGTTTTCTCTCCCCCATCCACCTGTGATGTGAAAATAAAACATTTCAACTCAAAAGAAATTGATCATAAATTCAGGGAACCTTGTCTCAAAAAAACACATCAGCTTTTGGTTTTATTATACTTAAAATAGTCCAAGTAAAGTTAGGGTCGAAACAAAACAAAGACATTTGATGACTCAGTCATTCCAAAATTTTGCCACATACACACTGATGGTGGGAATATGAATTTCAGAGTTGTTCTCAGAAGGAAAATGCTGCATTCTGCCACCCTTCATTCAGAGTCTCCAGTTGCAATTCCTGTGCAAAATCAAAAGCAGTCTTCCCTGCGGTGTCTCTTCATCCCAGTTCCCCCATTTCATTCCATTTTGGGAAGAAATTGTTGCTACCTAAATCAAGTGGTGACCTTTCACAAGTGTGGAACAGATTCTGTGTTCTGAGCTCGGCAGAGCCTGCTAGAATGTAATACCCCTCAAAACTTAACCCTTTTCAAGACTGAAAACAAAAGGAGATACATTGAATAAGAACCAAACCTTGGAATAGTGTAATCAAAAATCCATCAATATATTTCTTTTTTTTAGGACTGCAGGATATCTATAGTACTGTACATCACAATTATTTATCCTGCAGCTCAATGCACTCACAGCAAAAAATGTTCATTCAACATATAATCATGTTTTGCCTTAACACTCAGGCAATAAAGGACTTTAATTTATGCATATATTTGAAGCCAGAATTTCGAAAACCAAGAAAATTTTGCACTCCCATCTAAAACTTTAGTAGATGTTAATCAGAAAGATCACTGAAGTTTTAAAGACAGTATTCATGCTGATAAAATTGCTGGTTTATGCCAATTTGACATATTATGGAAGTTACAAATACTTGGATATCCAGAGACTATGCAGTGCTTCTCCAGATTCTCCTTAAGCAAAACAATTCACAGATATTCGCTCATCTCTCTGCTGAACGTCCTCCTAAATTAGTCGATCCTAGAATAAAAATACAGGCACAAATGAACAAAAAGTTGGTAAAACTGAAGTTTTATTCATGTAAATTATTTGGGGAATTTATATAGGGAAAAGCAAAACTAACAAAAATTAAAAACAGAATCTATACAATTGATGAAAATTTTTCTCTTGCCATTTTCATGAATGTAAATGTACTCCTCTGTATTTCCATAAAAGCCTTTTTGCAACATTTCAATTTTAGTTACTCAGGTGAACCTCGAAAGCATTATTCTGAATATGAACTGAAATTAATTGCAATCATATAGCCAAGTGACATCCATTACTAAACTTCAATACAGCTACTTTTTTTATAACATTTATTTTCCTACAATATTGTGAGATCCTATAAGGTTCATGCATTATTTCAGATACTGTATCACTGTCCAGAAATTTCACAATTAAAACAATTGTGACGTAATCTTCTACAAGCTATAAGCCTTCATTTCTTAAAGTCTTTTTTATTTTGGTTTCATGAACTCAAAACTACTTGAGGGATGTGCAGAAAGATCACATTCATTAGTATGGACTAAAAGTGCTTTAGAGGTGAATTATCTTTTTAATACAAGTTAAAAAAAATATTTCACTTGGGATGCAAACTCAGCAACAAGGAGAATTAGTTTTGCAGTATGTGATTGGTCAGGGTGCTACATGATCTCATCTAGGTTCTCTTTCTCAAAAAATGCTGGACCATTCAAGGTACCTTCTGACCAGGTAGGTGCTGTTCTAGGTAGGATTCTATGACTCTGATTGTGTGATTTTATTAATTAATCTTCCCCAGTGCAATTCCTACCCACATCCACCCCCCTTGGGCTAATGTTTATGCAGCTGCTTTTGCTAGTTTTATGTTGCACTCAACAAACAACACCCTGGACTAGCTCCCTTTTATTTACATGGATGTCTTGATAGGCAGATCTTTAAGAAATGTGCAGTTGAAACAGAAAATTTGGACATTATCAGATTTAATCTCTGCTAAAATCCAGTTCTGAAGTGAAGCAAGAACACATTTTCACAGCAGATTCCGTCCCACACATAAGACCATAAGACAACCATAAACACCAACGTCTCTGATATTTTGCTGAGAGCCTACTTCCAATTCTGAAACATCATTTTTATTTTGGTTAATTTATTTAAGCTGCTATGCTGAAAAGTTTCAGGAAGTGGTAAATGTTATTTTATAAATACACTTGCCTTGTTGTCTTTGCAGAAGTCCAGAGATGGTGATTGGCTGCCTTGATAGAGGCAGCTGTGGAGAAGGTGATGTAAATGGATGCAGCTGAGGGGTTCTGAAAACAGAATTAGCCCACAATCCCCTTCGACTGCTTTGGGATCCAGATGATGATGGACACCCACTATGTGGTAATCTCACAGGGCTGGATCTGTTAATGAAATTAATTCATGCACGTGATTTGAGGCTACTTCTGTAACAATGCAAAAGATTTCAAAATTACTTCAATTCGTTGTCTGTTTTAAAGGAAAATTTTATAAATTATTTATTTTTATTTGAGATTTTTACATATTTTCAAGAAGCAGACTGAAAACGATTAAGGAATCAGAGGTGGAAAAAAAGAAGTACTTTGTTACATGTATTTTTAATTTCTGCTAGGAAGATTTATTTGGCTTACTGATTGGAAAGAACGAGAGTTTAATTTTTCTGGATGGATTTATTCATTGATGTTAATAATTCTGACAGTTTAAGACATTTTCAATGTTTAAATGAAAAAAAACAGAAACACCTGTTGCAGGCTGCATGAAAATTTCAGGTTATTCAGAGAACAGCCCTTGTGCAGATACTGTGCTTTCATCTCTGATTTTTATAAGAATGATACAGCAGAGAGATTGTTAAACTTCCTCATTATAGAATTACAACCCCTTTTTATAGGAGCACCATGACTGTAGATATCAACAGCTATAGAAACACAGCTTCTATGTGCACATTTTTGAAAAAAGTGATTTTGAAATAAAAATTTCCTCCCAAACCAAACATTCATGATGATAGCCAGGCTGCACAATAATACTTCTTCAGATCTAGAATACAACCTTTGAACATACAGATAAATACACACCAGAGGGGAAATTTCAGTCTCTTATAGGAGATGATTTTCCTCTTATAGGAGGAGATTTTTTCTCTTGAAAAAGTACTGAGTTACCTTGTAGATCCTGTTCCATTATGCTGATGTGGCAGTATTATAGCTGTCCGAGAAGTTTTGTAAGATACACTACCTGTTGGAACCAGATTTTTAAAAACAGGACCAATGTGAATTACCCATTTTACTTAAGGGATAACCTTGGAAACAAAGATTAGTACTTTTATTGCATGACTTGGGACAAATTCATGATTGATTTATTCAAGAACTAAAAATGGTGCACAATTACAATAGTTAATGAGAGAGCTCAGCTGTCACAAAAACATCATACTGCACCATCCCTGCAAATCTTGCTCCAGTTAAACACGTGTTGGTTTCTTTCACCTTCTTTCATTTATTAGACTATTATTAGACCATCAAGACAGCTGTGCTGAAGTGCTCCAGTTCTTCAGCTGATCTTTTTTTGCCCCATCCACCTCTGAGAAGGAAACTTGCTTTAGGGCACCATTAAATCATTGCTTCCACTTACCCTTGCACATACACTTTGGTTCCCACAGCTTTGTCCACTGCAAAACTTTATGTGAAGGTTCTGAAATCTGCTGAACACATAACTGTTCTTCATAAAATTTTACTGTCTAATAAATATCTATTTATATTTAGACAATAAAGAAAGAGTTAACCTCAGCTTTCTTTATCTTGTTATGCCTAGATTTATAGGTAACCATGCATTTAGGAAGGATCTGAGCATATAAATCAGACACAACACAGAAAAAGCAATTTTTCCTCCTTCATTGAATTGCAACTGTATTTGTCTTTGTTTCGGGACACTTAGACCTTGTGAAAACACAAGAGTGCTAAAAGTTCTTTATATGGCTTCAGATGGATTCTATGAACTGCTGAAAGCCTGTCTGAGCTGCAGAAACATGCTGAATGTAAAATCAAGAATGGGAGAGACACACAAATAGTAGGCCTGCAAAGCATTAGGAATTCTGGGAAACTCCTCACAGATAAACAGTTCTCAAGAGACTGCACCAATTCCAATCAGCTGTTACTCATGTCTTACATCTGAGTGTTACCCAAGCTGAGAGTATGAAGGAATGAAAGAAAGTAGTGGCAGGTAAAATGTCTTATACCCTACAACAGTGATAAGGTGAAAGTCAGTTTGGTTACAAGTCATCTTTTACTTGTAACCAAACAAGTGAACAGAAGAGGTAACATTTCATATTTCATTTTAACCATTTCCCAGCTGCTGGATTGAAGTCCACGTGCTAAATTTTTTACACCTCAGCACAATTAGAATTTTGTAGTAAACTGCTAATGTATGGATTTTAATTTATTCATCCTCCTAAGGTAACAGAAATGTTATTCAGTTACCAAGTTTACTTTTACTCACCCATATGTCCATCCTGTGGTGGAGTTATTACTGATAATCTTGTTGGACCAGTTGGTGTCTCCAGCTAAATGAACACCAAGCCATTAACCAGAGTGTAGTAACATAATAATTATTAAGATATTATAAGCAATAGTGTTGTATTTTTGAGGTCTACAGAGCCTGCAGATTTCTGGAACTTTCTGCTGTCAGTTTTGTTCATAGCACTAAAATGCAAAACCTAAGAATTAATGTACTGCTTTTAAAGATCAATGGGCAGATTGGAAATACAAGTATTTTAGCTTTATTATATTATATTAAATTATATTATTTATATAATTATAAAATTATAAATAATATTATATTATATTGTATCCTATCACATTCAGATAGGAAGTGTTCTGAGACATTCTCACTGTTTTCTGTGCTGAGATTCCATTTACAAGCTAGCAGCTGTTGCTGGATGTTACCTCTCCTAACCAGGATATCAACACCATGAAAAGCTCCTGCCTTCCTTCTCATGTCAGCAATATCACTCAAAACTTGTAATTCCCTACTCAGGTATCAGAGTCTAAATGGCGCTTTCAGACCATTGATATTTTTGTAATATTGGGATTTTAAAAATCTGCCATTTACTTTGGCATCACAAGTTTAAAAGCCTGTATATTGCATGTGGAGAATATAATTCCATAAATTAATGTTATGATTTATTTGCTTTTGGTTTCTTTTGGGAAGAATCTGACTTCTACCCTGCATCAAGCATATCTGAAATCATCATGCACATCAGAATGGTTTTGAATGGGATGGGGGCAGAATCCTATTTTTTACAGCATTAACAGAGTAGACGAAATCAAAAGGATATCTGTGTGTAAATATACATAAAAAAATTTAAATAAAAAACCCCACTTACTTTCCTCATTGGGGAAGGTAGAGGATCAATCTCCATTGCATCCATCCTTGCAAGAAAGGTCACAGTATGACATTGTAATAAAAATAACATTTTCATTATAAAGACTAAAATTATTTTAGATTCTAATGGTAAATTTGACTAGTAATGAAAAAGCATAATACATAATGCATAAGACACATAAGTATTTAGGACTCATTCCAAACTCACTAGCAGTAAGAAAAATCTATTCATTGATTCTGAGCTTTGGTTTAGACATTTACAGAGAAAGTTGTTTTGTGATTAGCATTGTTACTCTTCTATTTGTCTGAATAAATATACATATTTCTGTATTTGTCATTTGTATCCACAACAAGGGCACTCTGAATATCTGGCTTTCTGTAGAAAAGAAAGTCACAGTCAAAAGTATAGAAATATTTTAGCTTGAGCAAAAAAAAATGAGCCTTACCGGACTGGCTTATCCCATCTAAACTGAGACAACTACAGAGTACATATAAGTGTCTGTAAATTTAGTCTTCCTCTATGGTAAATGGAGAGTGTCTCATCAATCAATCAATCAATCAATCTATCCATCCATTAATCCAAAAGTTTTTTTGAATAAGGTGTATCATGCCTTAGATTTCTTTCCAGTAATCAGCATCCATATAACTGTAATGTACACTTGGATAGAGAAGACTTTCCTCAGTTCTTTCATATTTGAACAGTTTGCAGAAACAAAACACAGAATCAGAAAATAGTTTAAACTCACTATAAAAAGGTTATTTTCTGTGTAAAATATCAGTTAAGATTTTAATTGAAAATTAACAAATTTGTACCCACGTTTCAGAAGTGGAAGGACGACTTGAATGAAGAGAATATGAAGAAAAAACATTCTGTTTTCTTGAAGAAACTGAAGTCATTAAGAAATGTAATATTAGAACACAGCTATGTCCAGTGACAGGTATCCCATAGCTAATATTTTAAACCAACACTTCTTACTGAAAAATGGATTTCTGCTTGTACTGGAAAATGGCAGTGGTGTAGATTTTTCAGGAGGTTTCGTACTGAAGGGGAAAGAAGAAACAACAGATACAAACTGAAAGCTGGTTTGATTAGTTCACGTGTCTAACTAGTCAATAAAGTATAAAATCAAAGCATTTTATCCATCAGTAGCAGTAACATGGCACGATTTGCCATGAAGCAAAGTAAGAATTTATTTGGTAAGCTATGAACTTCCTCTTTATATCATAATATCTGCAATGCTCATTATATACCCAACCATATCAATTTAGTACAACATTTTGGTAAAGTTCTTTAGGGAACAAAAGGTGTTAAAATACAATGATTAACTATATCTAAGTGCAAAATTCATTTCATTTCATGAAATTATAAATTTACCAAACTTTAAGAAATCTAGTTGCCAAATGAAATGTTGGCATTTTCATGCTATTCAACAGTAACTTCATAAAACTGGTACCTTTGACAAGAACCATAAAAATGTTTACTAGGCAAGCAAGGAAAGGCCCTCCCTTGGTAGAACTCAAAATCTAAAATTCAGTAAGAACTCTGTATTTGATATAACCAAGATGCTATTTATTTGAGATGTAGACAAGGAAATGGAGGCAGTGAACAAAAATTTGTAAATTGCACTAATGCACCACATATAGTTTCCTTCATACCAGTTTTTCTTCCTGTTACATTACACCAAGCATCCTGAGAGAGTAAAATACAACATTATGTGCATTTGGGAGCCAAGGGAAGTCTGTATTTTAAAAAAACCAACACAGAAAAGAAATAAAGATCAATTAAAGATCAAATCTCCACAATTAAAATGCTGGTTTCATGAACTGGCCTATTAAGGAGATTTAAATAACAATTTTGGCTTTATGTTGGAAATAAGTAAGATGAAAAGAAAAAGGTGTATCAGTCACTGAGCAGGGGGGATAAGGATGAGCAACCAATTGGCTACCACTTTGAAACATTTGAGAAAAAACACTAATTCAAGATGAGACAAGAATTTAATTTTTACTAGAAATAGAAACGATAAGAACTGTATTACAAAACTCTGGTAACTTTTTAAATGGGCTAAGATACCAGGAAAGGCATCATAGTACTTTCCAGGTTGATGCTAAAAAATCAAGAGCAAAATAGACAAACATGATTATGTAACTGCAAATAAAAATTTAAAACTGAGTATCTGTGTGATAGACTTCATTGCAAGTTCATTTTTAGAGTTAACTACTGAGTTGTATTTTAAAATAGAAGGATTTCTTCCTGATAGCATTGATTATTATGAATAAAATGGACCAGATGCCAGAAATCACTATGCATGTGTTTCTGTAAAAACATATGAGGAAGGCAAACACAACATGAAATTTTTATTGTTTTATCTATTAAACTTACTGTTGTCTGATTACATTTACTTTTGCTGCATTAAACCTCTTACCATTGCATCTGCTGCATTTGTTGTGTTACTTTCTTTAGAGACTCCTCCAGCTTTGCTATCTGTGAGATAATCATATACATAAACAAAGTCTATTTGTGTGACATACAGTTTCATTTTCATCCAACTAGTATTCTAAAGTGCTGAAAGGCTGCTTTCTATTGGTTTTAATCTTAAGACATCATTGCTATTCCAGATTTATTGGAGCTGTTCTGGCTGTGTTATGGACCCATTAAACGGTCAGTCTGGAAGAGATATGCTTCTTTTTGGCACTTTAGGACTTAGTTTGATTACCTTTTCTTAAGTGTGCTGGAAATATTGGATAAATGGACACTAGGAAAAGTGCTTAAAAATAGTTTTCTTTTGCTTCCTATTTTTCATATCTGATATAAAAGCTTTGTTATGATTTATATGGAATTATCTGAAAAAGCTACCAATAAATGTACAAAATACCATGTTCCCATATTTCTCATTTCAGATTCAAAATGTATTCACTTCACTTCAGTATATATATTTGTAGTAAGCCTAAGTGAAATGTGAAATGTTTTTTCTGCTCTGGTAGAAACACAACCAGAAATAAGTCCATTAAAGAATGTTATGAGCTGGCAAAATTGAAGAATATTAAGGTCAAGAACATTAGGTCAGCTCCCTAGTATGTGTATTTTTTACACTCTTTCATTATGTGAACATATATTTTATGAAGGATGTAAAAATTTACTCAATAGCCTGAATACTGCATCTATATTTTATCCTCTATTTCCATTATGTGACCTCAAATCCTTCACACTGTTCATATTTTGAAGGCAAATTATGAATTTGCTTGTTAACTTGTCACGCTTCTCAAAGTATTATTTGATTCCTTTAATACAATTACCTGATTTATAAAATCATATTGTTTGTGGGAAACACTATGCTCTTTTTTGCAGATGCAAAACTCTGCAAAACAGATTAAAGAAAAAATTTAATTTACGTAAGATCTGGTTTTTGGTATTCTGTTTTTTCCTTCCTAATGAGACCTAGGTTTGATTTAAAAAGGGACCAGACAGGAAGAATGTACTTTACAGTGTCGCTCTTGTAGGACTGGGAAGTACCTTAAAGAAGGTGAGTAACTTTGATTTTCAGTATTTTGGGATCCTAGATTAACAGGACATCTAGACCTGCCAGGAATACGAACAGTGAGTACCCCCATCACCTGCACTCCAGTATCTGTACAGCTCACAAACACAGCAACAAAACAGTTTAATGAAGACCATGAGACCTTGCTGGCTGACAGTGACAAGGATGGCAAACTAAAAATAAACTCTCCACAGATTCTTTGGAGATAACATCCCTATTTATGCTGAATTCTATTAAGGCATTTATTTTACTTTGTCTACAGGTTTCAGTTTTACCATCTGGAATTGGTACAATAGATTATAAGAGGGAAGAAATCCTCCCTGGCCTGGCTTTGAAAGCAGAAGGACAAGACCCTAAAAGAACTACACGCAACACAATACACTATGAGTGATCCCAAAATGTATTCATGGAGAAGAGGGAAGAATGGGCTACAGAGCACCTAATTTTCCAAGCTTTCTATTCATGACAATCATATGATATGGCCAACTGGGCAGTTACATGAGCTTTATGGTGTCATTTCATACATGGGCCACCCACTCATGGGCCAAAACACCAAAACTGCCAAGTAGCTTTAAGCAACGTCCCATGTCCTTAGGAATAAAAGAAACATCCAACTATTTAATCAAATATTTAGAAGTAACTGAAAAACGAAAAAGAAATCTGCCTTCCAACCTACAAAGGAAGAAGTCACAAATGCAGTAGCTGGTCTCCACAGAATAATTAATTCTGTCCTTCACACTGAGCTATCACAAATTCAGGGTATTAGTCCTTAGTCTTGTTCCCCACTGCTCAAGCTTCTAATCTATTTTGTCATTCCTAGTCTTCTTTTCCCCTGGGTTTATCTTCTAGCACCTAACTTTCCCCATCTCTTCTACTTTCCCTTCCATGGAGTGAACTGGTTTCTTCCCTCCCTGTCCTTTGATTCTCCATTTAATCTTATCCACCTCACCGCTAGAATATTTTATTAAAAAGTCACCAGAATTAACAGAATTCTGACAGACTTTAAACAATTAAAAACTGGTCTTTATAACGACAGTAAAGAGTCAATCCTGATAAATTATTCTAAGTATTCCAATAAAAGTTTAATATAGTTTTTTAAAATACATCAAAGTAACAAGGAAACAGAAAAAAACCCTAGAAAATCACAACTAGAGTTACCTTTTGTTTGTGGTATGCTAAAAACTGCTTACGATGTTTTTCTTGAAATTCTGAAACCTAAAAATAAATACAGTTATATCAAGCTTCACATAATTACATTTATGCACCTCAGCAAAGAAGTGATGGAAAATAACTACTTCACAGTATCCAAAGAATTTCTGTCTTTTAATAGGCATATCTTTTCTAAATCCTCTTCAAAAAAATCCCAAACTATTCTAAGTTATTATCACCGATAGACAGAAGTCTTATAAAGTTAATTCAATCCAAGATGACCTACAGTAGAGCTCACAGATTTATTTCACTGAAGTTATATTTTAACACTGTGTTCAACAAAAAGGTAAAGACATTAGAAAGCCAGTTCAGCTGCAGTGTTTCTTATTCATCAGTGCTAAGCAAACACATAAAATTAATGACAACATAAAAAGTAATCTGTCTTACTGGCAATTATAATATGCCTTGTAAAATTACCCTGTTAATTAAAAAATAATTGTTAGACACACTGTCTGGTGATGTGTAAGCACTTCTTGTGTCCAAATGAGGATCATAAACCATGACAAGTTAAAAGTAAAAATGACAAGGTAGGCAAGACAAGAGCTTGAGGAACAAATTACCATAGACAGTAACTTCTAATAAATCTTTCTTCTCACATGTGAGAAAACTGCCAGAAAATCTGCAGAAATAGAGACAACCAAGAAGAAACTCGAGAATATAAACCCATAGAGGAGTAACCAACCTAAATGGTTATTTTATTCCCTGTGGAAGAATCTGGGAGGTTCCCTTTGAATGCACATCAAAGAATCTGGTGCGTCTTTGGAAGAACTGATGGAAGAAATACCCACTTAGAAAGCAATGATTCTGAGCTACCTCCACTCACTCAGAAATGAGTTCTTTGGTCTAGAAGAAACCTGAATTTGTCAGTTTAGCGCTCAGAACCAGTAAAAAAGTAAATCAGATTCTACCAGTGGTTTAAAATGGAATAGGGGACATCATCACTCCCCTTTAAAAAATTCATGTTCCCATATCCTGAGTTTGCTTAACATCTCAGAAAGAATAGAGTTGGTCTGAAAACAGTTCAGATTAATCAGAAGTATGCAAGAGCTTCAGTAAAAGAGTGAGTACATAGAATATGAATCTTCACAGCTGAAAAAAAGGCAGTTGAAGAAGAGAATCATCAGCAGTCTAAAACTAATGACTGGCACAGATGTAGTTCATGAGAACGGATACTTTTTCCTCCAGAATCAGATTCACAAGTACAAAATGAAACTGGTTCAAACCTGAAAATTAAATAATCATCATACAGTTAACAACCCATGGACCTCCCTTCTACAGTATGAGACAGATGCTAAAATTCAGGAAACAACCTGACAATTATGGAGAAACAACCTGACAATTGTGGGGAAAAATATTCACCACAAGCTTCTGAATGCAGAGGACCAACCCCACCTTCAAAAAATCCCTGTGCCACAAGCTGTTGAGAGCTGGGAGGCTCTTCTGAAGATGCATCACTACATCCAGCCCTGCTCTCACACTGTCCTAAGCACCCACCCATGTGACAAGATATTAGAATAGATAAGAGATTAGATAAAATGCTCTTGTGTCTTGATGCTGGGACCAGTTCTGAACATACCTCAATGCCTTCACTACACTTCAGTATGCTCCAAACAGGTTATCTCAGGCTACAGAAAACCTACCTCAGCCTTGAGAGATCGAGCCCTCTTCTTCCTTCGACATATTATGGAAGTTTGTATTCATTCCCCTGTGCTTGGAAGTGTGGCACCCTGCATTTGTTCAGTTTACAAGTAACTGCTCATCCTGCTGTTAAAAAGTGGATATGGAAAGACAGGGGAAGGCTTCGTGTTTCCCTTGTATCACTTCTGAGGAGAAGCACTGCCCAGGAAAGGGGCCAAGCTCAGCCTTGGCAAAGTCTGTGAGGCCTGGGGTAGAGCAGATGTGAATCCGTGACCATTGATGGAGAAAACAGGTGATATTCCCTGGGTTATTGTTCTGCTGGATCAGGAAGCTCACCCAAAGATCAGCAAGTCCCAGCCCAAGGAGAGGAGAATAGGCTCAGGGACAATGAACTACCTGCTGCTGAATGCACAGGAAAAGGGACAAGGACACCAAGTGCCAAAGCCAAGCTGAAGAGATGCAGAAAATGAGGAGGAAATGGGAGTTTGTATGCACTCATTTAACCCAGCTACTGAAGCTCCTGACTGGCATCTAAGCCTGAAGAAAGCAATCCTATCTGGAATTCAAAGAAAGCAGGAGGAAAATGACCTTGGAATCATTATCTGGAAAGAAAAGGAGGTGTGCTTTGATTAAAAACTAAAAAAAATTTAAATGAAGAGAGAACATAGTCAGCTCAGGACTGCAGCCAGCTCAGGTTTTCACTGTGCAACTTTTTATTGCTATAATTAAGACACACTATCTGGGCACGTTTAAACTTCTGGCAGATCTAATTTTTCATTGCATGGCATTGAAAGTGATTTTACACCATTAAAATAACCAGACTAGTGGTCCTTAGAGAGAGTTTGAAAACATAAGCAGTGACCATAATGAATAATTTGTCTCCTTAAGAACTTAGAAACTGTGGAATTAAGGAAGTAAAGATGGTAATGGGCATACATTCATTTTCAAGCATTCACTCATACATTTTTCCCATTCACATAAAAATCAGTAGGAGTTGCTGATTATTTTATAGAGTGAAAAAGTTTTAAGGCAGATTCACCTGTGATATTTCTTTGGAATATTTCTTGTTTAACGTATCTACTCGCATGAACAGTGATTGAATATCAGGACTTACCTACGAAGAAATGAAAATATACCCAGGTTAGCATTTTTATTAGCAAGTCATATTAAATAAAGTCTTTTTTAAGTGTTTCTTAAATTGACTTTTGTATATAAATAAACAAACAATGACAGATCAGAGAAGGATAATGCAGAAATTGAAAATAAGCCTTGTCTTCTCATCTTCTTTTCTTGTCTTATGGCCTTATCAACCATCTGGAAAGCATAGGCCTTTTGTTTAAATATATTCCCCACATATATACTTGTTGTGATTAAGACAGTACCAGTGTCCAGAGGACATTCAAGGAGGATGCTGTGGCCCTTGGAAAGTGACTGATGATACCAACAGCCCCTTTCCAGGCTTTTTGGTTCTCACCATTCCCAGCCACACAGATGCATCCTACAATCAGTTTTGTTTCAAAGTCCTTTTTCAGAATGCTGACTTTGTCTCTCCCTGCCCACTGGGCAGCAGAAAATTACCTTAGAATAAGGAAAGAGCCCTAAAGTAATTGTTGGATTTTTTAAGCATTTTATGACTTGTGTCTTTTAATCAGAGATCATGATGTGGCCTCACAAATGGCTTATAACAATATTGAGCAAATGCTCTATACCTAAGCCATCATTGCAATAAAAATATATTTATTACTTATGGTGAGGAAAAAAAAAAAGCTTCAAAATATAAAGTGAATTTCAGAATAATAGTGACATTTGGACATCTATCCAAATCTACAAACCAGTGTAGATAACTTAAATTACTTTAATCCAGAATACACACATTCCTAATCTATTCATAAGAAAAACAAAGAAAATACAACTCCAGAATACAACTAGTTGTACTAGTTACAGTACAAAGGTAAAATAGTTAAAGAGCTTTCAAAAACAGAATCTAGGAAAAAATCTCCTCATAAAGTGCATGGTTCTCCTTGATGTACTGTGCTTGTATAAGGGAGGGCAGGCTCACAACTACCCCAAATTTGAATAAAAAGACCAAAAATAATGCTTTTCCTTAGACAATAGGAGAAGGCTGTCCCAGAAAGAAGGCAGCCTTCATGTAAGAAACCACCTTTCAAAATCCAATAAAAAAGAACAAAACTGCTGTAGAAAAAAATCTAAATTACTCCCAGGAGTATTAAAAATCTCAAAAAGCTTTAAAAATTAGAAAGATTTTAAAAGGTGATTATTAAAAGAAGTAAGAACTAGGCCACCTGTGAATGAAGCATAGGTTTCCTGGGATATTAAAAAAGCAGAAGGATAAGTGCAGTCACTTAAATTGAAAGTAGTGCATTGAAATCAAAAAGGGTTAGGCTTTGCTCCACTTTGAAATACACAAACATCTAGAAAAAGAGTATTTTTATCTACACCAAAAATATCTTAATACTAGCATAAAGTCAAATATCCAAGATTAATCAACAGCCAAACCTATTTTCAATGTGTGCTTAAATTCTATCTTTTTAACAATAGAGGGAAATTGAGTCTCTTACGTATGAAAACTAATTGTGCAAGGAGCTAAATTAACTACTTGAATTTGCAATAAATTTGCATCTTCTGTTTTCCATGGTGTGACATCAGCTGCTGGGACATCCCATGCAGCAGTTGATGATGGCCTGCACTGTTAGCTCACTGAGAGCTGTGCAGGATTTAGAAAAATTGCTTTTCCTTGCTTTCCTCAGCTACTATTCTTTTCCAGAACTCACAGGAGGTAATTAATTGTATTTGAGACTTCTTCTGCAATTTTGAATTAGCCAAAGCATTCAAAAATGTCCAGCTGACAGATGGAGAAGCCCAGGGAGACAGACAGCACAATTAACCTACCTATGGTATTTCAGTAAAGAAAATAGAAACAAGACAATAATATTCCATCTTGAAAACTTAAAATAGTCATAAAAACACATTCAGCTTCCTTAAGTGAAATGCATTCATAGGAGCTAAGCTCTTGCTCTATTTAAGGTTCTATCAAAGCAATGATCTTGGTTTAAGTACCCATCAGATCTGAAAAAAAATAAAACCCAACCAGCTTCGTGCTGATATAAAAACTCTTTCAAATAAGGATTTGAACAACACTGCTTGTATTTCTTCTGCTGCATGGAGGAGAAGCAGATGTTCCTATGATATTCTGAAATACTGAACAGTCAGATTCTGATTTATCGTAACACTTAACCATTCTCTGGGGAAAAAGCAAGTGGGGATCATGAGACACAGAAGGAAGACATAAAGGTGACAAGAATGCATTACTGTAAAGATGAGAATATTTAATGTGTACATGTTGATTATCCCAACATACAATTTAATTAGGAGTTCTAACACATTTCTAGGACCTCCTCCTCATTGGGAATTCTTCCATAGCATCAAGCTCATAAAGCTTACCAGGTATATTTCCACTCAGGTTCCTGAATTATAGAGCCATGACTTTTTTATATGCATCTTTAATTATCATTCCAATCATTTTAGCTGTTCTTAATCAAGGATAAGCAATCATCATTAATGTCTTTTTTAAAGAATATGGTAATTTGCTTCCTTCCAGCCCTCCAGAGCAGTGGCAGGTTCTAATGAAACATCTAAGATTTTTGTTAGTATCCCAGTCATTGCATCTGGCAATTCCTTCTGTGTTTCTGAAATAAATTATCAAGTTCTGCTGGAATGGTGCAATTTAAGATTGATATAACTTAAAAATTAACATTGTTTTGAGCAAGGTGTTGGACAAGATGACCTCCAGAGGTCCTTGACAACTTAAATTATTCTTTGACTGAAATTAATAACAAAGTTTGCAGCAACAATAGGATGATATTGATAGCATATTAAAATATGCCCTTTAGAATTTTTATGAAGGGCTTTTTGATTTTTTTTTTTCTCATATTTGATTACTGGATACATTGTTCTTTTGTATTATAATTGCATTTTGTCGTTTTGTTCTATTTTTTCAGTAGCATTATCTTTTTAAATGTGCAAGATTCCTAGGAGGCATTCATGTTTAGCTGTATTGAATTTTATTAATTTTTTTTAGTGTTTCTCTTTTATCCTTATAAGGCATTGTCTCTTAGTTAGGCATCAGTCTACAAAAATATGAATGTTTTCACAACCTATTTATGAAATCAGCTAAAGAGCAGATTGCTTCTAGGAGAAATGGTAAAATTAAATATTCCTAATGATTAATCAAGAAAGGGAATTAAAAGCTCTTAATTCTCCAGTGAATAACAAGAATTCCCAACAATATTTCAAGCCCTTTCTTAACCACACAGCCACAAGGAAGTTAAAAAAAACAGTTAAGCTTAAGAGAAATAGGGAAAAAAAACCTAATCCACTTGAAAACACTGCTGAGCCATCATACAGGTTTTCAATTCAGACATGAAATAATTCATTAAAGTTCATTTTCTGTGCTGTACAAATGCCAAAATCAATGAACATTTTTCCACATTTTGAAAGTAGTCAATATTTTCAAATACTGTGTACTGATGTCACACACTAACCACTCATATTTCTTGAAAAGTTTAGAATGATTTACAGTCTAGCAGTACCTGAAAACCTAAAAAGTTTCCCACAGGCTTTGATTTGAAGGAATATATACAAAAACAAAAAGCTGAGCTGTTTAGTGCCTAAGTTAAACAACCTACTATCAGTAAATATTTGTGTCACAGTTGGCAAAAAAAAAGGAGCATTTTTAAATGCAAGTAGGTTAGCTGTTAAGCAAACCACAAATTAATGTAATGCAACAAAACTAATGTTTGATTTACCTCTTTTGAAAGGACTAAGGTACGACAAGCACTCCTACAGATCAAACATTCATCTTTTTTGCCTGTAAGGTAAGGACACATTCAAAATATACATCAAACTGAACATATATTGAATACATCGTAAATAGAATGTGATGCCTAAACCTCTGGAACTTGTGGAAGGAATCTGCAGACTATACAAAAAATATGAATAAATACGAATAAAGAATTTGATTCTGAAACAATTACAGAGTCATGCAGGAAAAATGTGTGTGAATGTCATCAGGTCTTACTCCTGTAAATAAGCATGCATGTAAGTGATTTTATGAATATCATTAGTGTCACAGAAGGCAGGTGACTTTTACTTCCCTTGATTTAAACAGAACTGCTTGCCTGGTTTAATTAAATGTATGCTTAAGTGCACTAATGACTTACAGTCAATCTGATACATGGCTTTTTAGGCTGGAGCACAGTTGGGTTCTCCCAAGAAAATATATGAAGCCCAAATGTCAACAAATTAATAATTTTACCTTTTGAACTTCTCCAGTGAGAAAACAATAAAATCACTTTTTAAAACTTTATGACTTAAGTTCTTTGATCATCTACAACAAATGCACATTATTTCAGTATTTATAATTGATAATTTTACTAGCTACTGCCTCTCTGAAGATTCTAAGGATCAATGTTTATAAATATCTTTAAATACATTTTAAACCTTGTACTGTCATTATTATTGAATTCACAGCAAAAAGATACATAATGTCTCACACATTTTTCTGCCAAACAATATTGAGAGCAGAAAGGAAAGATGCTATTCATGTTCTAGGAGCCTGCAAGCCATAGAGGCTGCATTTTATGATCCTCTATCCTCAGTTGCAACCTTGTGAAAATGTCTAGTCAAAAATCTTTATTTCTGAAATGCTGATTGTTCATTTCTTCTGTGTGTCCTTACAAAAACCAGGGCATTTTGCTTGATGTGAAAGGGAAAAACATTGATATTTCTCTGCTGCATTTTTTCATTTGAAAAACAGCTTCGTTATTCCTCTGTCTTTCCCACATATCTTTGTCCAAGAACATCACAGGAGTCCCAGAATACGACTCTGGAATTGTACATAACACAAGAGCTTCAAAACATCACCTCCAATCCTCCCCCATGCTGCTGAAAGTTTCCAGGAACAATACGGAGCCTTAAAATTTATTAAGACTACTTCCAAAACCCACCCAAAACAAATCCTAAGTGTTTTTTAATTGCTTTCACTAAGGAAAAAACATTATTTTTCTCAAATCAGCCAGAACAAAAGGCCATCTATTTCTGGGGTTTTTGGGTTTTTGGTTTGGGTTTTTTTTTACAAAATTATGGATCATAAGCATCCAGAATCCAGTTTTATTAAAGCCTCCATTGCCTGAGCCCAGGGTTTGCTCTCAAAGCCACATCCACCTGGAGATGGGACACAGACGGGTTTTACTGCTCAAACCAAATCAACAGCAAGGATTGAAAAGGCTTATCAGTAACATTCCAAAAAAAAGCGCTCAGGGCTTTCTCTTTTTTCCACAGCGGGTCCGAAATACCAACATTTGGGGTGGCTGTGTGCGCTCCAGCACAGCCCGTCCCGCCGGGCGCGCCCCAGCAGCCATTACCTTTCTGCAGGCAAACCTCACAGAGAACGTGGCCGCAGCTGGTGAGGCAGAACCGCGGCGTGGCGCTGCGGGGATGGCACAGGCAAGAGTTGCAGAACGCCAGGACGGCCATGGTGCAGCGGGACAGAAGGGCCGGGCTGCGGCACAGCCGCTCGTCCTCAGGCCGAGCCCCGCAGCCGCGTCCCCGCCATGGCCCGCCCGCTGAGGCGGCCCTCAGGGCAGAGCCCCTCAGGCCACGGTGCTTGAGCGCGGCAGGGCTTGGTCCTCACACACACACACACACACACACCCCAAAGAAATTTGGTTTTTCTGGCTTCTCACTGCCAAACTGGAGCGGTGCCGACACAGACGCGGCTCGGAGAGATTCCCTCTCCCGTCCCCAAACGTGGGGAACTGAGCTGCACCCACAGAGCTCCGGGCAGGGGGCCTCAGCAGGACCCCGCCCTGCTCACTCCGCCCGGGTCAGCGGATGGGGGGAAAAAGAAAAAAAAAAAAAAAAAAAACGGGCAGAGAAAATAATTATGGATGTCACTCTTTTAAATGCAAGAATCCAGGAAGTTTGTTCATTCGCTATCACAGGTTTACTATGGCATCTTCTGTTGTGAAAAAAGAGCAAAACAAGGAGATTTCATGTTCATTTCTTAGGAAAAAAAAAAAAAAAACCTCCCCAAAAGAAAAAAAACAAAAAAAAACAAAAAACAAAAAACAAACAAAAAAAAAAAAAACCACAAAAAAAAACCCCCATTGCTTGCTAGTGTGCCTTGATGAAAATTGTAGAGAGAAAGTCCCCTACAGTCCTGGTTGCAGCGCAGGCTGTAGCTCTGGGGATGACAGACCCACAAGCTGTGAGTCGGCTTCTGCTCTATGGAGTTAACTAGAAAACAGGAAGGCGACTGAAAATATTTCATAAAAACAAAGATGATGACAATGATATGATGATTAATGATTACTAAGAATAGTAGTACCAGTAGTAGTAGTAAAGATCTATGCAATCACAAGTTATACCCAAGACACCCAAGACACTCTCTGAGCATAGACCTAATTAATATGGTAGAACATGATCAACTCTTTTATAAATTCTGAAATGTTGCTTGTCCTGGATTACCAGCTGGAGTGTATTGTAAGTGAAATGAGTTATGTTTGTCACTGGGATGTGTTTAGGAGCCTTACACTAAACATCAGCTAAAGTCTGAACTACAACCTTGCTGCAACACTTTATTACTTTCTTCTTGGACTTCATATACCATATGGTTTTAACACACATTTCCTTCTTACCCACCACCAAAGATGTTATTACAAGACGTGTTGTGAGTGAGTGCTCTATAAAAGTTAACTTAATAATACTCATTCCAAGTGGCACCTCTGAAGTATCCGAATTTTTAAATATAGGACACAATGCAGCGCATAGCTTTATGAGATTTTATTTGGATTGATTTGGTCCCAGGAACATTGCTTTTTGTCTCTAGTTTGTATCAATTTTATTGATTCTCACATACTACCAGCTGTATTTTAATTCCCATGCTGGAAATGTAAGTAGAGTTAAAGGGAAATGTCATCTCCTTGTGAAAGAAAACAACAGGTGGGAAGATAGAAAAAAGAAAGAAAGTAGTAGCTTTAGAACAATAATTGGTCTACAGATATTTCACCTTTCACTACCTTTTAAACTAGCAAAGGGTCTAAAAAGATGGGGTAGGGGGGATACAAACCACAATATCCTGCCATCACAGTGCTCTAGAAACTTCAACTTCCATGGTTTTGTACATAATCGCCTCCAACTCCTTCCTACTACTACTGCTGCTTTGTCAAGCTAATTGTCTGGATTTTTAACCACAGCCTTTGACTTGTCTTTGTATGATACTGTAGTTACACTGCTATTTGTACATAAACTACCTAAATTGGAGCATAAATATATATGCAACCAAGCTGCAATAAGAGAAATGGAAAGTTAAGTAAAAAACTGGCAATTTCTGTAGGCGGTCACATAAAGTTGCTAAATAATTAAAATTAGAACAATTCTCAACACAGAAACATTTAGTGCAGGAATGAATTAAAATAAAATTGTCATTGTTTAACAAGAAACCTGTAATTTATGTGACTTTGTCATACTTCATAAAGACTATAATTTACATAAACAACTATGGGAGGCATCTGATCATCAATTCTATAGCCTAATGTTTAGGGTTTTTCTGGAAGTAAAAGCTAAGTATGATTCCAGATTGCTTGTCTGGGTCTATCCCTTCCATGATAATTGCTGCCACCACTGATCAGTTCCAACTCTGAATATTTTACAAGAAAGCATTCACAATTATATTTAGGTGTTACACATATATAGATTGAGTTCAAGACACTTTCACCCAATCAAACACTGCAGGGGATGTAATTATTTCTCTGTTTACTATCTGAATCCTAGTCAGTCTGAACTGTTCATGGTAGTGCCAAATAAGATTACTCAGCAAGCAGAGTAATTTAAAATCTTAAGAAACTTTATTTTAGATTTCTATTTTAGATTTAACCTAAATCAAATGTTCTTCATTAAGTACTGAACTTAAATGCCACCTTAGTCACTGCCTCCGTCTGTATTTAGCTTTACATTTGTAGAGGGGGCAAAAAATGATAAAAATGGGATTCACGGAGTAAAACAGAAGGGGATGCCAGAGGTTGTGACCTAGCTGGAGAAACCAGAGTTAGAATCAGAGCAGAAGATGAGCGAAGGCTGAGAATTCTATACAAGCAATCTTCTCATAGGTGCAGGGTTTCTTTGGATGTTCTGTGTGACACGGTGTGCAATTTTTTAAACTGTGCATTGACTTTATAGAACTTAGACAAGCTTCTTAGATATAAAGAAATCTCTGAGAGATTTGATTTGCCAGATTCCAACAGAGATGAGGATAAGAGTTTGTACTATAGCCCACCACAAAATATTGCTGTTGGTTTCCTCACTTGTTTTACGGAATTTTTCTTCACGCTCCTAGAGAATAAAAGAAAAGCATAATTATTACCTTTTGGCACCTGTATGTTTCATGGTAACTAGAAAGGCATCTGTCTTCTGCATAGTGGTGAGCAAAAACATTTTATAAATAATAAAAGTGGATAAAAGCGAAGGTTTGTACTTATCTGTGTGGTGGATATCTTTGCAGATCAAAACTGAGAAGCAGGCACGCTGCATCCTGAAGCAGGAAGGCAAACAGAGCTTCCCTTGTTCACAGAAGATGTATTG
Organism: Certhia americana; assembly: GCA_018697195.1. NCBI lineage: Eukaryota > Metazoa > Chordata > Aves > Passeriformes > Certhiidae > Certhia > Certhia americana. Next base: position 60,088,747 of record CM031860.1, on the reverse strand, counting down.
TGCTAAACATGTTCCATTAGTATAGATTTTAACCTGTGTAGGTTTACAGTCACTTCCATATTGCTGTCAAGAGCCCTTTTGCAGCCAAATTTCTGGTTTTGGGTAACTAATTGATAGATTTCAAACACAGTCTATCTGTATAGAAAAGCAACTGGGTGTACACTTGCTTGAAGAAGGGCTTTATGTCTGTCTTCATGGGGATATATAAATATGAACTCAGTCATTTCCTTCCCACTCAATAAAGTTTGTGCACACAGGGCAGTGTGGAAACAACAGCTGGCAGCATCACCCACAGTGGTACCTGTCACCTGCTCGGCTGCTGTGGCTGAGTCTGACCAAGAAAACTCTACTTGGAAAATTCTGCTTTAAAATAACACCTGTTGCTACAAGCATGAGTCCACAGTGATTAATTAGTTTTATGTAACTGCTTAAAAATATTTTGCAAGGCAATGGAGACTATTTTGGTTAAATATCTATAGATTTTTATGGGTTAGTTAAAAATACCACTGCAATTGGATAATAAACCTCATAATAATTTATAAATCAATAAGCCTATGTACAGTATTTTTAACATTTCCATTAGGGGACATACATACTCTTTCATAGTCTTGTTCTCTGGTTACATGATGAATTTGCTCAATTAGATGCTCTAGTCTGACATTAACTTCATCCACTTTGTCTTTGGCTTGAATAGCAGATTCATCCAAAAAATGTTCCCCAACTCTGATGTCCAAGTGGATACGCTGCAAACAGAAAAAATATTCTCATTACTGTATCTTCTGCTTTTTCAAAATTCCTGAGAATAAAAGATGAAACAAGAGATAATTTGCCCTTAAGATCATTGCAGGAAAATCATTTTAATTGCTTATAAAAATCCCTCCTAAAATTAGAATCAGGTGGAAAATTTGAAGTGTTTCTTAATTTTGCTTTTAAATAAGTTAGACAAATTTACAATCTTCACTAAAGTTAGTGCATTACTTTATGCTAGTATTGATTCAATCACCATTAAAATGTTGCCTGTGTCCAAAATAGTTAAAAAAGAAAGGACTCTTCATTATATTTCACATTTCATCTTAATATTGCAGAAATTGCTATCTTTAATGGTATGTTGGAGGCTTTTTGCAAATACACTTCTAGGTTCCTTCACATAAGTGTTTTTTTCACGTTATTTATCCTTTGGAAAGTTGGACTATCTCCCAATATCCTCCTGGCTGTTGTATGATCTGTAGCAAAAATGCCTCAAGCCAGCCAAGCAGTAGAACCATAGAAAGATGGAACTTGCAATGTCATTCAACTTGTTTTGGCGTGAATGAAAAATTCTACTAAAACTAGTAGGAGAAACTTCTCCTGGAAGCCAGTTAGTACCTAAGAGAAAATAAAAAAGATTTTAGCCAAACAAATAATCTTCAAAACGCTAGAAGTTGCTATTACGGTAATAGAAGTCAGGTCTGCTCCGAGATCAGCCACAAATGAAGAGTGTATCTTCTTTCAGCTGTCTTGAAGTTACCTAACTGTATAGGTAGATATCCATCTCACAACCTTGTGGTCCATTAATTTCTTTATTTTTGTTTGAAAGAGTTCAGATAACCATCTGGTTCTTATGTAGAACAATTAAAGATTTACCTTCACTAACGAATGTTTTTTTTTGTGATCTTTATTCCTCCAGATAAAATTAAAAAGGAAATATTTTCCTGTTTTTATTTCTGTGTTCTCAAACAACATAATTTAATATTTGTGATATTAATGTTCTTCTTCCCTGCATCTCTTGGCTTCTTTAATATAGGATGATCAAGACTCTACGTGGTGTATGTATCATGTAAAATAATGTTATTACACCCCCATCTATACCAGATAAAAATCACCTTCACATCCTCAGAATCACATTCATGCTGCATAGTTAACTGTGACCAACCAAAGCTTTACCCTCCTTACTCTCTCTAGTTGATAAGCTCCAATTTTTATTTTTTTTATGATTAGACTTAATTGCTTTTGCAATGTATATGATTAAATTTCCATTAATTTCTATCAATCAGCTGTAAGAACACCTTGTTATTCCAGTCTAATAATCCCACTCCAGTACTGTTATTTCTGTATTATCTACATGTTTCCAAAGTGCACAGCTAGGATGAGATTTAGCCTACCTTAACACATTTAGGTGTTTATATTTAGCTTTATTTAACTCTTTTGCTGTCAGCTGAGGAGAAAAAAAAACCCAAACCACTCTAGAGAGTAATTCTCCCCTGTTTTTGTGAAGCAGGAAATAGATAAAATTTCAAAACAGTACTTATAAATTCTTTTTACTGCGAACAGTAGAGCCATGATATCACCTCTGATGCCTTTTTCTTTTCCCAAATCTACATTAAAACCAGCTTTGCTGGTAGTAGACAATAACAAGTATGCTATCATATTCTTCATTTGAATACCTTTCAAAAATTAAAATGTTACATTTTTGTTAGCAATCCAATCTAAGTGAATACATGGAACACCTTCATGACAAGTGCTTGTGTTAGTCAATCTTACATATTTGTCGTTTTGATCCAAATTAGTTGTACTCATTGATCAGAATGTTTCACATTCAAAACACAATACAAACATTAAATCTTTCTATCCTTAGTCTTGCCTCTTGAATGCTGACTTTTTAAATATTAGTATAGTTGTTTTATCTCTTCATCTGCATAATTCTACATTTGCTTTCATTAATCACTCAAAAAAGTGGAATTATCTGCTAGAAGTTAGACCAACTTCTAATCCAGTTTGGAATTTCTGCTGTTGGTAAATGATTTATACTGTTACAACAAAGAATATTTAGGAAATACACCTACCAGTTTACTTGCTGCAATCACTGCAAATCTTGTGGAATTAGACTGGAAACAGATGATATGCTCCCCAGAGAGGTAGGATGTAAAAGAAAAGGTCCCTTGTGGCCCATAGAGTTTTGACAACAGTACCTGCAATTTAGATATATCCATTGGGTTTGTAATTTATAACTATCAATAAAAAAAATTAAAAAACAGTATTGTGAATTGGATGCAGAAAGGAATCGGTTAGGCTGCTGACATCATTAAATTTATCCAAATTTCAGAACAGATTTAGAGAAAACTAAACAATTATAGATTGCAAGCATTAAAGTGTTACAGTATTTTGCAATGTACAAAAGCCTATGCTCTCTAAAGCATTCAAAGTTTGAAAACTGAGACCTTGCCTAGGCAGGACAAATAAATTGTCCATTGCTGGAAAAGCTCAGGACTTCATGGCAGCTCAGGCAGCTGCTCTGTATGAGAGCTATGAGCAGCTTCATGGTGACCTTGACTTTAGGTTTTGTTTATCATCAGCTCTCCTTTCTGCTGCTCAAGTACACTCTGTACCATTTTACTTCATTAGTGAATTTTGGGGGTTTATTTTTCGTTTGACTTGTTTTCTCAGTTGTCACTTATTCTTCTTATTGACACTGTTTCCCAAATCTGGTACTAATGCAAAAATTTGCCATACACGTAATTATCAAATATTATAATTTCTTTTTACTTTTATCTTTCAGCATCAAAATACTGAACTAGCTGGTAGACTGTAGATTTAGTCCTTTCCCAGAAGTGTTTTTGGTTTTTTTTAGATAATGCTGCCTGCCAGTGCCAGAAGTCAACTCATAAAT
>CM031860.1:60068216-60085091 GCA_018697195.1 Certhia americana | reverse complement strand
TTTTTTAGATAATGCTGCCTGCCAGTGCCAGAAGTCAACTCATAAATCCTAAAGAAACATTCACAAAGCATTTTTACCTCACCAGTAGGACTTGTGACAGTCACAAACATTCCCAAACCAGGAGCAGATTCAAGAAAGTCATGTTTATGTACATCCCAGAGTTGTACTTTGTAATTCCCTGAATAAAAACATAGGTAAATCTGTTAAATAAAGCATAGCTTAACATTAAACATCCTCATCACTTTTTCAAGAAAAATTCAAATGTATATGTATTTCATGTGTTTTTGATTAATATTGTTCAGGGGCACTTCATAACAGAGTGAAATGCAATGAATTTTTACTACACTAAAAAATTGTTCTAAAGTTCTACAAAAAAAGGGTTAATTAACAAGAAAAACTTTCTGATTACTCCTAATGCTCTGGGAAGATTAGTCTCTAGAAGACACACTGAGACCTCCAAAAGTATAATGTGCTGTACTAAAATTACTTTTAATGGATTGTCATTCTCACTTATTATTTAAAAAAAAAAAGATTAATTTCCATTATTTTTTACTATCCCCTTGAAATCTTACATTTACAGCCTTGCAGATTACTTTAATGTGCTTCTAATATCAGAGGTGAAATGAAACTTTAGTACATCGTGAATTGTGTCTTTTCAGACCAGCATTTATCAAAAAGTAACTCTCCCATTCATACAGGGAAAACCGTGTTACAGAAATTCTGATATGAATGAGAACATCGGTCAGAATGTGCAGAAGCACACATGGAAGCAGCAGTTCCACAGCTGTAGAATTAAAAAAACATTCTTTTTTTCTCTGTTTGGTCAGTAAAGAACTCTGAAAACCTGCCTTTCTTTGTGTGATGGATACACACAATGTTTGAGGACTTTAAGCCTAATCCCTGCTGCAGGGAATTATTTTCAGTGCCCTTTTCTGGGTTTTTACCATATTCATCAATCACAGAAATTGCTGTTACATTTCCAGTTATCTTTGTTATTGCGTGGGTTAGATCATCATAAAGCATTGACAGGTACCTACCAACTACCAAGGTGTCACTGGGAATATCTTCAATTATGCATTTCTCTTCTCTTTCTCCAATGTGAAAATACAAAGCAAGTGAAAAAGAAATCCAAAAGTTCATAAGAAATCCTATTAATTTGCTTTTCATGTTTTTTATATATCCCTGCTGTACTACTTTTGAAGATAAATAGTTACATACAAATGCTTGTAGTCCTCTGGTTGTTCCGTGTTTGCTGCTTATCAGAGTATTTTTGAGAGAGAAAAAAAACTGTGAGAAAAGGCAGCTGGTGGTTACACATTTATAAATAACTGCAACATGTTCTGGAGAATGAGATAACATGGAAAAGACACCTTTTAAATTCTTTCTTCTTTCCCAGCATATAGATTAGAATTTATTTTATACGCTTAGAAGACCATGAGAGTGAAAGGGCTACAGTTAGAAAGGGCCTCTCAGGTGCTTGAGATCAGTTCCCTAGATTACTGTAGGCAACTACATTGGCTACCTCTTTCCATAAACTGCTCAATTTTCATCTTAAATGAAGTTATTTCCCATTTATTCTAGGTGATTTTTACAGAACTTGGATCTTCTTTTTTTTGAGCAAAATTTTAATTTCCATCCTAAATCATTGTACAAATGTAGGCACCTGTATAAAACGCACAAGCATTGCATTAAAGAACTATTAAGAAGTCAAAAGAATTTAAATAATCAAATAATCCATTAAATAATCAAATAACATTAGTGAATATTATATTGCAGGGGAAAAATAACAACATTAACACTTTCAGAATAAGTTTTTTATATATAGGAGTGAATTTTTCTTAGATACTTCCTAATACATTCTCTGAAGAAAGTTATAGTGTAAATCAGTGTTTGAGGATCTTCTTTGTACTAATATAGACCAATATGTATGTCTGATGACAAACTTATTTATCACTCAGAAGTTTTTTGTCCTGTTGATGGAGACCACTCTGAAAGGTTGCCTGAACTGTCATTTTCCAGCAGGCACCACCTGTGCGACCATTTCCAGTCTGGAGCACCCATCTTTCCTCATAAAATTTATGTTATCCCAATTGCATGAGAACAAATATTTTTCTTGTATCAAGGAAGAAGGGTGGACAGCTTCATCCTCAATATCTGTAACCTAAATAAAAATTTTGGGACGATAACTCCAACTGGATTATTTCACCTCTGCAAAAGAAGGACTGATTTGTGTTTATTGCCCTTCAATGCACCTGCCGTCTATGAAGTTGTCTCAATAAAGGAATGTCTGTGTAACACTGGTGCAGGCTCAGGACCATCCTGGGTTCAGTCCATTTCACAGCATGAGGTATCTTTGTAGAAGATGTAGCACAAGTATTAGTTGACCTCCAAAAACCACCCATCAGCATCCCCATTTTGAGAGGCTGTCAGACAAAGAGAACTGATTCCTTACACATTACTGGATTCCATATGGTTAAGGATAGAGGGATAAAAAATGCTTCTCATGGCTGTTGAATCTTTAGGAATGTCAAGAGGGATTTTAGGACTCTTTTACTACTTCAGGACCTATCTATCAGAAATAATTTTAGATTATACAAGATCTCATCGTATCATTGGAGTTTTGCCCCTCTGCCACAGGAGATGTTGACTGTCACACACCTGCATAAATTCTCATGCCATACTCATACCTGCAGGAAATATCACTTTGTCTGCAGGTTGTGAGCTACTTTACCAATCATCTTTTTAGCTTTTTGTTGACTACTTGTGGCTTCCAAAATTCCGAGTTCCAGTGGTCGAGCACAAGTGGTGATACCACTTTATCATTCCTTCTGCCCAGCCCCATTGGAACAGACACATTCCCTCTGTACTTTTGGCTAGCAAATGCTGGCTTAGTAGGGCTGCTGGACTTCAAGAAAACAAAAATAATTCAGTCTCCAGGTAATCAGGTTGTTGTGCAGCATACTGAAAGCTTTCTTTTGTCTCAGGAATTCAGAGTTCTTGTAAATTGTCATGAATACAACTTCTGCATACTGCAAAAATCCCATTGAACAAGATCTGGCTGACATCAGAATTGCTGTATCGAGTGTTGGATTTATTTCTTGATTGTGTTAAATATTGTCATGGAGTAATCTGAGTTACTTTATTATGTTGGATCATTCATGACAGATCAGATATTCCCAATGTACTTCAATTACCTGGGACTGGGAATTTAATGAAATGAAGCTTTTTGCCTTGAATAGCATCAGACACTCTCAGATCTTTTGTTTGCACACTTACTGCATTATAGGAATTTAATTTGTTGTTGATTATTTTTGTAGGACCACAGTTTAATTCTGTGGTGACTTTTTTGTTGCTACACTTTACCATTAACCTCATCTTCCACTCTGCAAGAATATCTGCTAAGGCATCAAAACTAATTCTTTCTATAAAACATTATTGAAAAGAATTGTCTTTACAAATCCATTTCAAGCTTCTTTCCAAAGTGCTTTCTGAGATTAGCTTAACCCAGGAATTAATTTGCCTATTTCCTTCCCTAAACCTCCTATATTTAGGACCTCAGCATCTTGGCTGCCAACCATCTGTAACCTGAGATACAAGGGCAAAGGAAGGAAGAGCTTCCCTGTCTTTCTTTCCGATCCCAAATTTTTTAAGGGAAAGCTGCTGAAGCTACAAAGTCCTAGCAATTTCCATGCAGGGATTGTGTACTTTACTAATCAGTTTAATAGATAAATACTATGAGAAATGTGTTCCCTCACTAGAATGTGTTTCATTCACTGTATCCAGAGTCTTTCCAAGTAATGGTTCCATCCCTGTGGTGTGCAAAGGGAATACCTGGAATTATATTTATGGCCAAGCAATACACAGCCACAGAGGCATCCTTAAAGAATATATTTACCAAGGTCTCCTGAAGTTACAGGTTACAAAAAACCCATATCCAGGTAACTGGCTGGATAGGAAACTTCTGTTTTTGAAGGAAGCTACAGTAATATTGATGTATGTAAACACCCTAAAACAGCCAAGTTATGTATCACTGACTGGAGTTTTCTGAGGTGTGTTGGTCTGTTACATATTCTCTTTCTACTCCACGTCCTTATCTCATCCTTTCTCCTTCAGTGTACTTTGGAAAACTTTTGTCTCCAGGAGTTCAAGCAAACACAAATTATATTTTGTAGGCCTGAAATCCCAGTTTCAGGTCATGTATGCTATTGCAAATGCAGGTATTCTTTTACTGGGCCTGGCCTTTTATTTATTCTGGGAATGTGAAGAAACCAAACTGTAGTGTTTAGAAAATTTCCGGGAAAGTACTTCAAAGGATACCTTGTGGGTTTTGAGTTGGTTTTCCCTAAGGCATAATTTAGAATTGCATCTAATATCTGCCCAAAAACTTTATTGAGCCTTATTTGTCGCTTGACAATCAATTTGAAATATGCTCCTACCCTCTGATAATATTTAAATATATACTACAATATGTTTTTATGTGTTCTGATGTGATGATATATGTGTAAACATGTAGTAAATAAATAACAGAAAACACAGAATGGTTAAAACTAATATAAAAATAAGAAAGAAAAATACTGATGATTAACTAAACACAGAATAGTGCAGTAACTATTCTCATTATAGACTGGAAAGAAGGGGAACTTAAAAAAAATGGGTATGATAATAGGAGTAAGTGAAACAATTTTGAACAACAGACAGCAGTAGGAATCTGAAGAATGAGAAAAGAGCAGAAATTCCTACACTTAGTTCTAACAATTGTGTATTTATCAGCATTTGCAGGATGAGCGAAGTCTAGTTTGATAAAATTTCAAATTTATTTGTGTCTTTGTAAGATATCTCTCCTGGGAAAAAAATACAGGGAAATGTTCAAATGTTTCAGCCCTATGGAGAATACAGTGCGCTCCTCTAAGGACAAGAGAAATTTTCTTGTATTTGGCATATTCTGGCAAGAACCTACTCAAATCAACCCTTCTGTTCAATGCCTGTGCTGTATATTTGTAAAACTGCAGTGTGCTGTAAAAGTTCTGTGAGCTGAATTTAAACTTATTCTATTGAACAAGTACTACCCCAAAATTCTTTTCCTAATTGATAGCCACAGCTCTTCATAAGCCATATGTTACATTCATTTTATGACTGTTATTTGAGCATTAAAACTTGAAGTCAGGAACAATTTCTGATATGTGTTTTTTTAGAGTTGTGTACACCTTAATTTTATGTAATATATACACAAATAGCAGCAAACACATATAAAGAAACATGGACACATTTACTGCATATATAAGGTTAATTGTATAATTTATGTTATGGTCAACAGCATTAACTTTGAGATTAAAGTTTTCTTGTGAGGGATACACACCAACAATCAGGTTTTGAATCTCAGCTAACACTTTTAATTTAGCTCAGATGTTTCCTACTACTATCCACACTTCTGATTTCTTTTCTAGTAATTTTGTTGGCTGAGTGTCCTCACGGCATTATACTTCTCACTTTTGAGAAAGAAAAAGAAAAAGATGTTTTCATATATTCATAAGTCTCAAAACAAGTTCAATCAGTTCCATTATTGTCTTAACCACACTGCAAACATCTGGTCACTCTGACTTTTGTAAGTAGTTTTTGAAGAAATGCACATTAAGCAAGGTTAGAAAGATGACAAAAATGCCAATAAATTATAAAAACATAATTTAGAGGAAAAAACTATTTTCTAGATATAAATAGCTGTAGATAAACAAATGACAATATTTAAGGAGGTTATTAGTTTAGATTTTGTGATTGAAAGATTTTTACTGTGAAGTAAAGATGTGAAGTCCAATCTTTCCAAATGTCTTCTTTTCTGCCACTAGAGGGTACTCCAAGAACTTACAGTGTATTTGGAGGAAGGATTTATTTGGGGATTTTTGGTCTGTAAATTATCCAGTACTGTTGTGCTACTAAACCTTAGGAATTTAACCCCCCAGAATCTTGATATTAAATAAAAAATTTCAAAACCACTCTAACACAGCTTTTCAGCAAAGTAGTGCAGCGTATCCAAAGTGTAAAGAACATTGATTGACATGTAGTTTAGATTTTAACATCCTACTTTTAAATTATCTTAATTATTTTCTTTTCTTTATTTCAGACACAGTTTTCTGGTTCACATCCTGTTTCTTCATCCAGGTTTGGACAAGGCATTCCATTATTGGCAGGCTGAAGAAGTACAAAGCGAGTTCTGATCTTGGTCCCCGTTTCTCTGCAAACCCCTCTGCAGAGACCCCAGGAAGACCACTGTGAAACCTCGCAGTCCAGGGGTGTTTCTGCAATACACACAGCAAAGGGGTGCTTTACATCAAGTTGTTCTTAAGTCAAATACACAGTTGGAAAATCATTAAGGAATGATCATTGAACTGCATCCTTTCTTATACAAAATACGTGTGATTAATCAAATCGGTATGTTGTCTCTTAGATTTTAATAAAAAGTCTGGTTTCAGCTCCTAAGATCATCAGTATTGTTGCTACTGCAGTCTAGTACCTGTCTGAGGTATTATATCACTCTTGAATGAAAATACAGAATTCCTTAAAAGAAAACTATGCTTAAAATGATTGTACTCAAAAGATTGAATTAAAAAACGTTTACTGTCAATTTTTATAACTCATTTTCCTTTGCAAGACTTACTAAAACACTGGTATTGAAGATTTCTTCCGGTTTATTTAGGTATATTTGTATTTCTTTGCAGGCAGCTATTGTTCCTGGAGTTGTTCATATCGAATTCCATTTTACTTTTGTTCCAATTTGCTTCAGAAATAAAGTGCCATTTTTTATCATTAAATCATCTTGCTATTTTTTGGTGTGTACACTAGTGTTCCCTTTGCCAGTAAGGATATTCTGTCACTGGAAGCTTTCTAATGCTGAAAGGATTTTTAATATAGCATTCATTTGCTGCAAGAAAAGAAGCTAGAAACTCTGAAGTACTATCCACACTGAATGCTTCTATCTAAAATAAAAATCCGAAAAAGTAGGCAAATATTCCTTAGCAGGTTAAATTAAAATACCGCTTGTCACAGGAAGTCACATCAAACCTGGCTGTCACAGCATTTGTGGGTAAAACAGGTGTGCAAAACCCATCTTTAAATGCCACACTAAATGTGTGACACCTGGTATAAATTTATGGTGTTACAGTGAACTTGCCACTTCTGTTGTCATCACTCATTCCTGTGTTTCTAGAGGGAATGAGGGATGATGCTTGACCTCCGGTAATTAAATCTGCCCTTTTTGATTCTGGAATAAGTTTTTAAACAGACTGATTTACGGTTAATATACAGGAAAGTGGAGATTTGTGATTAAAAATGATTTTTGAAATACCATACTTTAAATGCAGTTTTAAATTTATATCATGAACAGTGCCAAATGTTCCTTTCAGGTCTTATGGGAAGGACATATAATTGTAAATGAGATGTGTAATATTCACTTTGGATATGTCTTGTTTGCTAATAGTAATACATTAAAACACTATAAACTGATAAATACATTTATTAAATAATAAATAACACATTAGCTTTCTAGAGAATGAGCTGTATTTCAGTGGTAGTAAGGTGACCAGCACAGTGCTAGAGACATGCAATCTCCAGACATTCTGGAGAAACTCTTGGAACATGGCACTCTTTTGGGAACATACTGCTCCCTTGGATCAAATATTGTGTTAATTACATATTTGTTGATTCAGAGATTTGAAAATTATCCTTATGATTAACCTGAGTCAGTAGTTTGCATGTCTTCCTACCTATTCAAGATTATTAGCTAATATTTTTTGAGAAAATGAAAATGAGAGAACTTTATTTTTATTATCAGGATTAATGTTTCTATTGAAAATATATCCAAATCAATTGAATTATATAAAATTTTATTGCACATAACTGCCAAGCTCTGACCCAGAAAGAGACAACAATAATGGTTCTTGGCTTCATTGTCATGTAAAACCTTAAGTATGAATATTTACTCCAAAGTTGCAAAGAGTTTGGGAATGCTGATTCTGATTGAGTGTCATTTGTTTCTTATAAAATTCACTGAGCTACACTGATACAAAGGCTTGGGTAGCTCTAACTCTGGATATAGCCCAGTTCTTTGAACCACAGCTGAAATATGCAATCCTTTACTTATTCTTTCAGGAATTCTCTTTTATGTCAACTGGCTTGTGTTATTTCCCATTTGTGAGTCTGGAACTATTCCTGTGCAGATAGGAGAATATTCTGCCTGATCACCTGTTTCATCCACATCACCTGCCAGATTTCCACATACTTCTGAGTGAATGGAAATAACAGAATTGAGAACATCTGCTAATCAATCACTCACCTGAGACAGTGTCTATTATTTCATTGCTTTTAGCTGGAAGATTAATAAAAGGTGCAGAAAGACCTAGTTGACTTTTCTTTAATTTCACCATTGTTACTTGAGCAATTGGTGGCAAAATTTTGAGTTTGGGATAATAGAATGAGTTTGCTGGGTGACTTGGAGAGGAACAAGTGATCTGTGAAATAAAAAGGGGAATATTAAGAAAACTAAGAAGGTAACTGTAAAATCATGTTTGTAAATCATGCTAATACTTTTTTGCAAATAATGTGTACACAACCAGTTCCTATGAACCTCAGTTCACATAATTATGCTGGTCATCCCAGAATTTTTAATGCAGGATACTTGACTGGATACAGAACTGTGGTAGGAGGTCCTGGGAACACAGTAATGTATGAAATGATTTGACAGAAAGAACTGGATATTATTACAAGAAGAACACATGAGTATTAACAATAATGTTAGATATACTCTAGGAGCTGTCATATGGATATAAGGGGACAAATCCTTCTCTCTTCCTTTCCTTGTTACTCATTAGCACAGCATTTGTTGCTAGAAAAACTCCCCTGTAAGAAAGAACTAAGTGAGTACTTATAGTATTCAAAACATTTGAATCAAAATCCTTCATTTGCCACCACTCTTAAATGGTAAAAGCAAAGTATGAGGCATAAAGAGGATTAAACGAGCAAAAGAGATTGAAAGCAGTGTCACTACTGCTAAGTGAAGTTCTCTGCTTCTTTCCTTTAGGTCCTTTCCCACAAATGTAACAGTTTCAGGTTTCAGGAGTGCTTTCAACTGAAAACTCCTCCTCACAGCAGGATTCACTACTAAGAATTTTCCTGGTTAGATTCTCATTTGGTGATGTCAAGACTTTTGTATTTTTGTTTTCCTGGCACTTTAAGGATTGTTAAATATCATCTAAAAAAATTGTCGGCTTTGTCAGCTTCTTTTTCCAGAAAATATAGACAAATTCTCATAAACCATTTACATTAACCTAATAAATTTCAAAGAAACAGAAGATTAAAAAAAAGTAGGTTTATAAGCTGTGTAATAAATCCATATATAGAGAGCATCAGCACTTTCAAATACTGAAATTAGTTTCACAATTGTAGAATAGTAATTTTCTAAAGGGAACACTCAAAACATGCCAGTATGAAGTGCTAAACTAACGCCATGCACCTACCTCTGTAACTATGTCCTGTGGAATAGTGGCAAAATTTGGTGAGGAAAATGTGAATCCACTATCAGTTCCAGCATCATATGGAAATAGATCTACTGATACTTCATCCATCCAGTGGTCTCCTTCACAGAGATTTAGGCTGTCAATACCCACAAACCAGTCAGGGCTTGGAACAATTCGTACAACAAATGAAACCTAATGAAACAAAATGATCCATCAGGATTGCATCACTTTCTTTGGAATGCTTCAGTCCTGCTTATTTTAACTGAAAGTTCTTGAAGCAAAGTGATTTTACTCTTCTACTTTAGAGAAGCTGTACAGTGCTCCCTGCAATATGACATGCTTTTTAGTTACTCTTTTTCATTATATTGTTCCTACAAGTGAGAACTCAAATATTTAATTTTGGTTGCTGGTAACATAAAATAAACTTTTGAAATGAGTGTGTACATTTACTTACTAAGGGATGTCTTAGATGCACTTCTAATTCAGTAGAGGTGTGTCCTGTACCACTGGAAATTGCAGGAGCAGAGAAGATTCCATGTACACTCTGAATTTTCTCTCCAGCTTCTTCTATTTCTTTCATTAATGCCCATGCTTCACCCTTTTCAGCAAAATCACGTACACCATTGCTGGCATATTCATTTTTTTTCCACATGCTGTAGTCAGAACTATGAGTAACACCTATTTGAGTGAATACATGGCATGACATAAAAGTCTGATTTAGAATGTCCCTATTTCTTCATTTTCTCTGTTTTATTTCTGAGGTTTAAAAAAAATGTGTACAAAATTGAGTGAATATTAAAACATTTGGCTTATCACTGCTTCTTTCAGCTGCAGCCAATTGAAAACAGAAGTCAACTGAAAACAGTTTTAGATTTTTGAAAATACTGTGGATACTTTAATATCTGCATTTCATTCTTAGTAATTTTGGCTTTTTTTTTTTCTTTTTTTCATTGCTTATCTTACGTAACTTACATAAGAAAAAAAGGTCACACAGGTCAGGAGGCTTATCTGCTCTTGAAACTGTGTGTACTTCACTTACCTAGCAAGGATGACCACTGTGCTGGGGGCCTGTAGAGGGGATACTGCTTAGGGAAAGCTGTTTGACTCCATTTCCCTGTGAAGATTATCCTGTACTTAGCAAGTTCCTCTGCTGTGCAAAGAGCATCCTCCCCCACAGGCAGGCTGCTGGCATAACCCAGCATTGTTACAAGTACTGTCCAGAGAACTTTACAGGACCAGTAGACAAACATCAGGTTTTCCATTCCCTTCCACACAAAAAGAAAGGCAAAAAAAAAGTATTAGCCATATTAATCCCTCTAAACTAAAAAATTAATAACAAGTACCTAATAAAATGTAATGTGGCATAAGTTGTAACCAAAGAGAAAGCAGATATCTGAAACACTAAAAATTGCTATGCTTCTGAAAACAGTTCTGTAATGCTTTCAGATTTATCATTTCCATGGTATATACTACAAACCTGTAACTTTACCTGGGACAAGTGTTTCTAATAAAAATGAAAATAAAAATATCTTATTCTTGTCTATATAACTACCTCAGAGAAAAATCTGTTTCTGATTTTCTTTTGAAATCTGATTAGAGTCACATCTTGATTTAATTAGAGTAGCAACTGTTTCTGTGGAAAACATTAGTGGTATATTTATTCTTCTAAAGATTAAATTGCAGGTTACTTTGCCAAAAGAAATGATTTATTTTAGATTTGTGTTCTACAAAGGCTGTTTTATAGCATAACATTTAAAGTCAAATAAATTTCATATTTATATAAATTACTTTGCTGTCATAATGTGAATTAAAAACATTGTAATTCCTTTAGATTGTTTAAACTACACAGTTTTAAAAAATTGGTATTTTTTTAAAGTTACTGTCATAGGTTGTGTAAATTTTGTTTTTAAATTAACATGGTAATTGCATCAGACTGTTGAACTTCACCAATTGTTTAAAATAACAGCCTTAAAAACTGATTTTTAAATGTCTTTGTCCTTTGAGAAAACTATACAAACTTAAGTAAATCACTTATAATATATTAGTTTGTAAAAATAGCTATGAATACTCACTAAATATTCCTCTGGAGCACTGGTAGGGGGAGAGCACCTGCTTTTGCTGGCAGCTGAGTTGGTCTGCAAGAGAAGACAGTAGGAGTCTTGCTATTTATGCCTGAAGAGGGTCCCTTTGGTCCAACAATTATGGCAATCTTTAGACTTTCCAGGTTTGCAAAAATCGTGCCATCTTCTTGCTTGCAATCCCTCTGGATGGACTAGCAGAGGTTTCCTGTCTGTCAGCTGGTTCAGATTCCTTATCAGAAGACTGAGATGCCGAAAACACAAAAATGCTTTCAAAAAATACCTTGGATTCTTAGTAACAGTTTGAGTTTTCTGGTGCCTTTACAGTTCTCTGCTCTTATTAATGCCTCCAAGCTATACAAATGAACTGATTCCAACACTGAAATAGTTCTAGTGAATACTCTTTAAATGAGAAACATGTTTTCTTGTAAGTTTTATTGTCTGACAGATGCTCCTTCCAAACATTTACAGAGAGCTTGCTCACTCTCACACACCATATGTATGTGTTCAAATAAAAGGGGTGAGGCAGCTAAAAATGTCAAGAGGAAAAAAAGTTACATTTCATAATTGCACATACTCACACAGACTGTGTCTCCTGCAAATATGAATTAATTTAAAGTAGTGCAGTGTATATTTTTGTGTGTACAGTACTGTATGCTGGATGATGAAAGGGTTCTGTAACATTGTGGTTTCTTTGGAAAGAGTGGTTTTGGGAAGCTCGGAGATTTTTCTTAGCTGTCTTCAGAGTAAAAAACCTCAAATAAAAATCTCATTATTACAGTTAAGTCATAATCCTCTGTAGCACAGTACATACACCTACGTCACTAAAAACTTTTAAATTGTTTATGAAAAAATAGTCATTATAGAGTGACCCAATTAAAAAAAAATAATGTTTAATCTTTATTTTAAGTTATTTTCCCCACTACCTTTCAAATGAGGGAAAAAAAAGGCTTTGTGCCAAACCTGTAAGGTTAACAGATGCCATTGTGGCTAATCAGCAATTCAAAATTTTACAGTGAACCATAAAAATAATATTTCATAGAGTTTTCTTTAGAAATTGTAAGTAATGTCACTTAAGTACTTCCCCAGATCTCTAACATGATGGTGCAGCATATGGGAAAAGTCCCAAACAAACCCAGTTATTTTCCAGATGCAGCTCCCAGGGCATCACAGGTTAAGCACAACCACACAGCTTTAGTGACACACTGTTGTCCACCAAACAACATGTCTGAGCTTTGTGGCACTTTAACTGGAAACTTCCCTCCCAGCCCATGGTAAATCCAAGCCAAGAGGTGAATAAACTGGGATGTCTGAATGGAATTTCTATCAATTATTCTGCTGACAAAATGGAATCTATTGCAAGTTTATAGATGGCTACAGTACCTATAGCCACAATTCTTCTATATCTGGGTAGATGTGGGAATCCTCTGGCAGGTTAAGCATCTAGATATAGAAATGCCCTTTATTTCCAAGGTTTGTTTCTCCATCCTATGTTAATGGTACGTTTTCCATAATTGATTTCTCTTCCAGGAACAAGACTCCACTAAAAAAAAGACCAAAGAACCTTCATGGATACTTTTATACAAGTTCTGTGAGTGTTTGTTGAAGGATGATACTTGAATTACATCCAGCTCACTCCCTCCTACGCACAGAATTCCAGATCCACAGGTTTCTTAGAGATTTTAATTTAATGACATCCAGCCCGTGCAGCCTGCTAGAACTACACAAAGGTCACACAAATTTAAAAGTATATTGCTAAGTGTACTGTTAAAACTATTTAAGGCTTATATATTTATTATTAAATAGCCTTAAACTTCTGTAGGTTTTGAAGTCTGTCATCACAATTACTAAGCCAGTGAACTTCACATACTGAAACCTACTGCCCAGGACAACACGTAAAATGGGAACAAAGCAACTAGCTCTGGGTCTGGCACAGAAATATTTAATTCATCAGAACAGCCTTTTCCTTCTGAAGATAAATTGCTGGCAAAAGGCACATCACCAGACTAGATTATTCTGGTTCCATGACTATGTGTTTTGAATGTACCCAAGAATGGGACAATGCATTCAGGCTGCATAACTTGGCACTGGACCTTTCCCTGTTTACAATGAGGGTTTTACCATGACAGATTAAATTCTTCAGGACCTAGAGCCTCATTTGTTTCTTTGTTGAATTCATAATGAAATTATTGAGCAAAATACTGTAAATTTATTTAATTATCTTGTTTCCCTACCTCCACCCCCTAAGGCTGAGTAAAGAGAGAAAAAAAAAAAAGGAAAAAAACATGCAGAGTAATGTTGTCAGAAAAATCCTAACTTGAAGACTCACTGTCTTATTTCTTTAAATAGAAACTGTGCTAAGCATAATCAGTCTCTGACATTGTGAAGGACATCAAAGACCAAATGTGTCTTGTAGATGGGAAGGAAAAGAAAGAACAGAAAAAACCCAGATTTCCACTCAATGGATTACTTTCATGGCTGGGAACCACAGATGCCAAATTTCTGTGGGCCAGCAGTAGGAGAAAAAAAAATGCTGTGGGATCAGAACCTATGCTTGCATTCCTTCTTCAGTTTTTATGTCCCATTAGGAAGCTGCTGAGAACTCATGGAAAACTGGAAAAAAGAGTTTCCCTTTAGAAACAAATTTTCCTGTATTATAAATTTGAGGGTTTTTTTCCTCTATTTTCAGCAATATAGTTTTTGTTCTTCAAGTCTATGTCTCTTCTGGTACACCTATTTTCTATCCACATATGTACCTCTACAGACCCTGAATGCTGGAGGGATTAGTCATACAAAGCTTGTTTTATTTAAGCATCAGTGCCAAAGTGTGCCTTAGGTTAAATTTTGCTTGCAGAAGTGTGCAACTTCTGCTGTTTCCTGTCAATATGACAGCAGTTTTACAGTTCCTGCAGTCTTTACCAAGATTCAGAGGATGAAAGAAGGAAAGTATAAAACAAAAATGGTGTCCAGATACTTCTGGTTTTTAAATGTCAGTCATAACTTTGTCTAAAATAGCCTGTATTTTTCTAACCAAAAATAATTAAAGAAATGAGACAACAAGAAAAAACTACTTAAAAATACAGCAGTATCATCAATTTCATGTTGGCTCTGGAGTCATTTTCACTGTACTAAAACATTTAAATGAGCAAGTTCAGGCTATCACACAGGAATATAGCACATTAAAATCATGTAAATTCCATTCTGATTAGTCAGGGAATAATTTTGCCCTTTTTCTGGCAAGCAACCAGATTGCCAGATTAGTTATGACTTTACTATTAAACCATAAG
Source organism: Certhia americana (assembly GCA_018697195.1). Taxonomy (NCBI): domain Eukaryota; kingdom Metazoa; phylum Chordata; class Aves; order Passeriformes; family Certhiidae; genus Certhia; species Certhia americana. The sequence goes on along the minus strand of CM031860.1, from coordinate 60,070,223 downwards.
ATTAAGAGAAAGGAAAATTTACCAGAATGATTAATTTGAAGTTAGTCTGCCCAGATTTACTCAAAACAGAAGCTCCAAAAATTTTGTATTTATATTCCTGAAGTATCAACACACATTTCAATTTTGCTGAAACAATTTCCATTCTGCTGATAAGGAGTATATGTGCAACTCTGATATTCACAGGCTGTTTAACACGCTTATGACTAGCTAGAATCTCTTTGTCTACCAAGAAAAACATAACATTGTATTACTTAAGAAGGATTATACAGCCATACTTTCTCTCCTGTGGTTACCATGGAGACACATAATTATGGACACTCAGCAATGCTAAAGGTTTGCGTTCAGTCAAAACCCTCTGAGCTCTAAGTTGTAAAATCTCAGGACCAGAGTGGCAAGCAGCATAATGTTTTATGATGAAGGAATTGTGGTGTTGGTTTGGGAACTTTTTCAAAAGAAAGTGTTTACATAGGAGAGTAAAATATTCTTGATATTGGATGGTATAGCAGTAGTGAAGGCTGCTTTAATCTTTATTAATCTTTTGGGAGAAAAATTTACTTTGCAGATTAAGGTACCTAAAGTACAAACATTATGTATACTGCCACTACATATAATGGAGGTCCAGTTATTTTGGCTGATGGAATCTATAGAACTGTTCAGCTCACCCTTTAATCCATACCAATATTTGATCAAACTAATAACTGATGAGCAGTTCTCTGGTCTCCACTAACTTATTGATAAGCTCTCCATTGATCCTACCTCCCATGGAACCATCTAAGTAACAGATCTAGGCATCTCTATTTTTATTCAGGGCTCACTGAGAATTCAAGCCAAAATAAGGAAAAGGATAAGGAAAATAGTTTTCTTGACCACATCAGCATCAAAAACTTTTCTGTCATCTTCTACATTCTTCTGCCATTTTTATTAAAATGCTTCCTTAGTACTGAAATACCTAATATGGGGCCCAGCCCTAGCTAACCAAATTGAAGTCCCCCATGCCAATGACCAGAGGTTATGTTTCTCTTTTGTATTCTCTAGTACACAATGTGAATGACTTTTCTCAACAGTCACCTTCACCAGCAGATTTCCTAATCTATCATTTATCATATGAACTCAGAAGTTGTCTTCACCATAAGGTCAGAGCCATAATTTCCTGTTTCACAACAGTCCTTCAGCTTTATATGTAAACTTGGTCATTCTTGGCTCTCAGAAATGATTCCTGATACCCTAACCACCATGCCCTAACCACCAAGGTTATCTATCCAATTCATCTGTAGCACAAACAATGAAATCTTGTAATCTCCTTTATAGGTAAAGAGGAATTGGCAGCAATGAACTCAGTTGGAAACAAATAATTCAAATCCTCTCTGCCATGTCAGCAGCTAAGTCAGAAATTTGGGACCTCTTTCCTGTTTGATGGCTAATGCTTATGATAGGAATGAAGCAGACTCACAGGAGCTCCTTTTGCTTGGGCTTCATCATCATTCAGCCCACTGCACATTTGCCAGCTTGTAGTGCCACTGTCTTTGTGTTTCCAGAGGCCTTTGAAGCAGGATATGGGAGAAGGAATTCATGCTGCCTTTTTATTCACCAAAAACTCCACAGACCTGAGGAAAAAAAACAACTTCTTTGACCTGTTCATCAGATATTCTGAGCTGTGGATGAGGGTGAGCTTTCAGAGCATTGTGCTAACCTGTGGTATGCCTACACCAGCAGCTTTAGCTCCCTGGACTGTATAGCCTGCATGACTCAACAGAACTCTGGAAGCAAAATGTTTAGGAAGTGCTGAAGGCAAGCCTTGCAGACCTGAGTGTTCAATCTTGCAGGGATCTCTGCTTTTAAATTTACTTCAGATATCTGCAGGAATCCCTACAACTGAAATAAAAATTGCTCTGAAGGGAATCTGATATGTATTGCACTATAGTTTCATTAGAGTAGAAGACAGGGTATTTTTGTGGAATTGCACACACACACACACACACACACACACACACACACACACACACACAC